>ML832058.1:26332-38689 GCA_009831015.1 Picea engelmannii | reverse complement strand
TTTTTATTTTTGGTTGCGTAAATGAATTTTAAAAATAAAAATAAAAAGAGTTCCATCATGATCCAAATTTTTGTTATGTACGATGGAATAATAATTTTAAATTAATCTAAAATTTTGAATTCCTTAATTTTAATTTTTTATATAATTAATTTTATAAAAACATTATAATAAAATTAAACAATTTCTTTTTAATTTGAACAAGAAATTTTAAAATTTATATTTTTAATCAATTTCACATACTAAAATTAAACAAATTTTTAATTTAAACAATAAATTTTAAAATTTATATATTCAACTAAATTCATAGACTAACTAAAATTAAACAACTTATTTTTAATTTAAATCATAAATTAAAAAAAATTATATATTCAACCAAATTTACTGACTAAAATATCATTGGAATCCTCTAAATAATGGTTTAACCTAAAATTTGTGACTTAGTCTGAATTTCATCGTTGAACAAGCAAACCCTTTGTAACATGCATATTCTCCAGGTGAGTTTGAGTTCAAACTAGTAGTGCCTAATGGTACCATGAATATAAGTTAAACGGTTTCATATCTTGCTAACCCATATCCGTAATCACTGTATCTTTCATCGATACCACATTGAAGACCTTATTCAAAGGTGGCATTGTTTTCTTTCTCTTTTGTTTTTATAAATATTTTTATCTACCTGTCAAAATACGATAGTTTTACAACCTTAAGACCTTATTCAAAGGTGGCGCTACTTTTTTTTTCCTTTTGTTTCTATAAATAATTTTTATTTACCTTTCAAATTGTGGTAGTTTTACTTCTTGGTGCGGTTTTTTTTCCCTTCGTTTTTTCATATCCACATTTATTCAATATAGAATATCAAATAATCTACAAATTTCATATTCTTACTACAAATTTATTTAAATAACATTTTCATTTTATTTTTTGAATGTAATTGTACATACCATTAACAATATATTACTCTCTTACATTGTTTTGATGTATTCAAACTTCCGCATTGTTTTTATGTATTCAAACTTTGGCAGGTATTTGCTACCATATAGCCTTGTTTATATGATAGTGGGATATAGAGGTCATTTGAACCTAGGAGCTTCTTGCCAGGTTTCTTGTTAACTTTTAAAAATTGAGGATTCTGGTAGCAAAATTTTAGTTAACCAAATCGTGATGTCTTTGCAATTTTATTAATACTCATTATGTTATTACTCCCTTGCCAAGTGTCTGTTGCTTATTATACCTTGGTAAGAGTACAAGCATGCAAGTTGTTGGAATCCTTAAGTAATTACCAGGAAGGACCTTCCCCACTTAATTCGTTTACCATTTAATCATCACTACATTTGAGAAGTCTTAATGGACATTGGAATGAAGTTATAATAAATTATATTTCCACTTTTTAGTAAATACCTTAAAGGTCTTCTCACCACAATATATTCTACTATGTATTTAAGCTCTGACATAATATATACTACTCTACAATTCTTCTTTTAGTAATTACCTTAAGGGTCTTCTCACATTAACATATACTACCATATATTCATTCTTTAGTTATATCATGAAGGTTGTCTTCAATAATTACTTACTTCTTTGCTCATTACTAAGTTAAGGAGTTACAGTTAGCATAACGATTTAATGTAATCTTGTGTGCACCTTTGTACATCATTGTTCATTGGCTTCAAAGCGGGGATTTCACACCTTCAGTATGTTTATTTTTTCCTTAGACATTATTTCCGTATATTCTTTCCATGCGCTAGGTTGAATCTCTAAGAATGATTTTATATAGTTGATTACCTTGCTTAAATAATTGAGACTTGTAATTTTTGTAAGGGGGTGCTTGTTGCAGACATATGACACCTTGCCCGAAATAAATTTTTACTGTAATAGATGTTGATGTATCAATTATAGTTTCACCTTTGAATTTATCAAATGGTTATTCCATTAACCACTATACTTGCACCTTGAACTATTAAATGGTTAATCAATCAACAACTGTAATTGCGCTCTTGAATTTAGTATGATTGATGGATTAACAACCTTTACTAGCACCATTAAAATGTTAATGTATGATGTTAGTTAGTGGGATTCTTGCGTGAATGGGAATTAATGACGTAATAATGGTTTTAGTTATTTAACTCTTGCGCAATGAAATTTCGACGCACTTAATGATGGTTTTCGTCATATACTTCCTATGCAATGAAACTTCTTGTGATGATTGATGGACTAGATTTTGTACTTCCCTGTTGTAAAAATAAATAAATAATAATCTTTACCTAATGTTTGTCACTTTGTTTTCGTAACGAGTAGGCTGTCACATATGGTATCAGAGCGGGTTCAACTCTACGACTGTGGATCGCCAGGATTTCCATTGCAGTAAACCTGTGAGTCTTAACCCTTGCGATAAGTAAAAACCTTAACATGTCCTCATGGAGATCACATTTAGAGGGCGCCCCTGAGGATCCACAATGCGAAATAGCTAGTACCATTAGCATCCTCCAAGATCTCGAGAGAGATGAGTTCTAGTGTCCATGAGTGTCAAGGACAGTGGTGTCATCGAATCTTAGTTGTAGAGCAAGGCTTGTGCTTCACACTTCGCGTTTACGACCTTCAACATGAAGGTCCACATGGTGGTCTTTCGACTAAAGCGAAGTGCTCTTTTATGGAAAAAGATGCTCCTGCCCCCTTTTGAACCTGGTCATCGGCGACGTGTCTTGGGAACTATTCGAGGGACGGTTCCAGGAGAGGTATGTTTCTAAGGAATTTGATGAGCCTCAACTCAACGAGTTCGATGCCTTGCGATGCAGTAGTTGAATGGTGCCCGAGTACGAGGCCCATTTTGGAGTTGCTTCGTTATGCTCCGCACCAAATTATCTAGAAGCTAGGTCAAGAAGTTCAAGTTGGGCCTTATTGTTAGAATTTAGCTTCTACTTTGGATACCCAGATTACTCGACCAAAGAAAGCGTTGGATTGTGGAGAGCCACACTACCAGTGCGACTGCCCTGTGGAGAGGCCCAGAGCGTCTGGATCATCTGGACCCATTACCGTGGGAGATATGGGCAATGCCTATCGGATTCATGCAGCGGTGAATAACCGCCAGGTAGAGCACCTGTCGACTGCACATGAGATGACATGTACCATCGCTGACGAGACCCTTAGTATTTTGATAGATCTCGATGCTACTAAGAGTTTCATTTATGGTGCAATGCTAAAAAGGATTAAGGTAAAGGCAGTCGAACAGGACGAGTTTATCTTCGTGGAGATGGTTTCGGGAGCCAAACATAAGGTTGGAGGAAACGTTACGTGTTGTATCCTTAACCTGGGAGAGTTTGTCACAAGGGCCAACCTGTATGTCACAATCCTAGGATCGTATGATGTTGTGATTGGTATGGACTGGTTGGAATCGCATGAGGCGATACTCAATTGTAAGACAAAATGGTTGAGCTTGGTCGATGATGAGGGACAAAGATGGGTGATTGTAGGCTGGAACCAGGGAGTTTCCCTGAGGTTCACCTCTTCCTTGCAACTTCGGAAGAGTATGCCCAAGGGGTGCAAGCTTTATGCGATCTTTGCGTTAAATGAGAAGGGAGTAGCGGAAGGTCTAGAACACCTTCCGGTGGTGAAAGAGTTGTGGACATATTTCCAGAGGAGTTACCTGGGATGTCGCCGGAGAGGGAATTGAAGTTTACCATAGACCTAAAACTAGGGACTGAACCGATAGCAAGGATGCCTTATTGGATGTCGACCCTAGAGTTACAAGAGTTGAAAATGCAATTGAAGGAGTTGTTGGACCTAGGACTGATACGTCCTAGTGTGTCACTGTGGGGTGCTCCTGTTATTTTCATACGAAAGAAGGATGGGTCGTGGAGGCTCTGCATTGACTATCATCAATTGAACAAGGCCACGATCAAGAATTAGTATCTGTTGCCAAGAATTGATAATCTGTTCGATCAAATGAAGGGTGCGACGGTGTTCTCGAAGATCGACTTGCGGTCAGGACACCACCAATTACAGATTAAAGAAGATGACGTCCCTAAGACCGCCTTAAAGATGAGTTTTGGAAACTACGAATTTGTTGTTTTACCGTTTGGACTGACAAATGCCCCAGGGGTATTTATGAGTTTGATGAATGGGGTGTTCCTCGAGTACTTGGAAAAGTTCGTTCAAGTGTTCATTGACAATATTTTGATCTACTCTTGGACTACGGAGGAGCATGACGAGCACTTGCGCTTGGTACTATAGTGTCTGCGAGAGAACCAATTATATGGGAAGTTGTCCAAATGCTCTTTTTACCAATCGAAGATTCACTACTTAGGGCATGTCATCTCCGGCGAAGGAATCGTCATGGATCCAGCCAAGGTCGAGGCTATTATGGAATGGCCTGCGCTGACGAATGTTCTGGAAGTGCATAGCTTCATGGGTTTAGCAGGATACTATCGACGGTTCGTCAAGGGATTTTCAAAGATAGCAAATCCGATCATGGAATTGCAGAAGAAAAAAAAGAAGTTTGTTTGGACCGAGAAATGCGCGTAAGCATTTCGGAGGCTCAAGGAATTGTTGACAACAACACCGATACTAAAGGTCCCGGACAGGGATGCACACTTCTTGGTATGCACTGATGCATCCAAGGAAGGCTTAGGCGAGGTCTTGGTGCAAGACGGACAAGTGATTTCTTACATGTCGAGGAAACTGAGAAGGCATGAGGAGAACTACGCGACGCATTATTTGGAGTTATTAGCCATCATATATGCCTTGAAGGTTTGGAGACACTACCTTGTTGGACGAAAATTTGAACTAAGGACTGACCATTGTGGACTACAACACATATTACGCAAAGTGACCTGAACACGCGACAACGGTATTGGTCGGAATTGTTTAGCGATTATGACTTAAATATTACTTACATAAAAGGAATAGTGAACCGAGTGGCAGACGCATTGAATCAGAGACCGCACATATTTTCGGTGCTGCCTCTTCAGACGAATCTTCGTGAAAATATTCTAACCTTACAGCATGACAATGACTGGTACAAAGAGGTCAAGGGTTTTATCAGACAAAACACAATGATGGTACCACGATTTGAAGGATTTCCTTTTGATAGCGATGGTGTATTGAGGTTTAAAAATCGGATCTACGTACCGCTGAACGACAAGTTGAGGATGTTGATCCTGAGCGAGGCTCTTAGAGCAGTATAAATGGCTCACCCGAGAGTCACGAAGATGAGGACATGCCTTAAAACCTTGTTCTTCTGGAAGAGAATGAAGGCATACATAGTCAACCATGTGGCCAAATGTCTATAATGTCAGCAATTAAAGGCTAAACATGGACACCCAGCAAGATTACTACAACCAGACGCTATTCTGGAATCGAAATGGGAGGTTATCTCGATGGATTTTATTGTTGGATTTTCACTGACGGCAAGGAGACATGACTTGATTTTTATTGTAGTAGACACTCTCACGAAGAGTGCTCACTTTATTCATGTGCGTATGACATATTAGGCACCTGACATAGCTAGAGCTTTCATTAGTGAGATCGTGAGGCTAATATCCTTTGTATGTTGATCTAGTTGAGTATTGTCAGTTATTCAACCGCATTCAACCATTTTGTAATCCGCAAAGATATCATAATACAAACTTTGCAATCCTTTGTCACGTTTATTGTTTGTATGATCATTTATATGCTGTAAACCTTTGATCCTACACACACATTAGCAGCGTTTCCTAGAATAGCCAAGTCAGGAACATTACATTTGTTGATGGAATATTTTGTGGATCTAAACCAATTCTAGTATCAAAATCCTTTTATTTTAAATATGTAAGCTTGAGGGCATGGAAAAAAAGTTAGCATGAGATAGAGGGTAGAGAAGAAGCATGTGTGGAAGGGCCAAATCTCACCAATAGGAAGTATGAAGGACAAAGGAATGTAAATGTGGCCAGGTAAATAAGGGCATCTGTGTCAAAATTAGAAATTTGAACATCTGTGTTGAAGAGAGACATATAATGGCCAAAGGAATGTAAATCTGGCCAGGTAAACAAGGGCATCGGTGTGAAAATTAGAAATGTGAACATCTGTGTTCAAGAGAGATTTAAGACATTCTAATTGTTCTTGTGTGTTTTGAAACAGAATTTGGTATTCTAGCCTTTATATGAATATTATCTTGTAGGGATAAGTATTTGATTATTTGTTTAACCTTTAATTAGTCTATCCCTAGTAATTTTGCATAATCACATACCCACATTGAGGTTTCAATCAGAGTCTTTGTGGTTGGCACTATAGAGTATTAATTTCTCTCCAATATCATTCCCAGTGTTATATACCCAGAAGGATCAAGATACCTCTGTTCCCAAAGTGAATAGTCCATACAAATAAGTGTTTTGGACAAGATCACGACACAAGAGTCGTCGTTTCTAAATTAATATCAAATATCATCATTGGATAGTGAGGTTTGTTATCAATCAAATGGCGGGTCAAGGTAAAATATCGATCGTTGATCCCTAGGATGGTTAACAACCCAAATTCTCTCCTATAAGTCGTGTGAAGGATCGGTCATTTACAACCGTTGGATCGAGAGCATTGTTAGATCAACAATTTTTGTTGGTTTGAAGTTTTTATATCCGGTTCCTTTGTCATACTTTGACCCCAACAAATATTGTATCGGAATCAACCATCGGATCAACACCATTATGGGTTCCTTCGAAGCTCTGATGTTAATAATCCGACAATCCATCATAACCATCCATCGGAGATGGAGACCAACGATCCAGATTGATCGTTAATCAAAACCTTGGCGACGAGATAAACTCCGACAACGAGATAAACTCTGATGACGAGATATGACCATTCATATTGAATAGAGATCGACGATCATGGTTTGGATTTTGGAAAGAAACAACACAAGTGTTAACTAGAGACAATTGTTTTGAAAGTTGGGTAGACAATTCAACCATCAATCTAAATTAAGATCTACGATGGAGGATGGACTACACACCATAAAAGTGAATGAATATTAATGTAAAGGTAAACAATGCAAGTGGTAAAGGAATACCACCTACGAGACATGTGGTAGTATATTAAGCTATAGTGGGATCCCTTGAGGTAGTTTCATTACTACCTCCCAACCCCCCGCTACACTGAAGGATAATACCACTTACAGTAAGTGGTAAACCACAGTTTGGATGAATATTTAGCCCCTATATTTGGAAATGGCCATATGGAGAATGGGAATTAGCACCTAGATATGTTAATGCCGGAATTGGTTGAGTCTTAAGCGCTAGTTTCAAGTATAAAAAGAGATTAACCTAGTTCAGTGAAAAGTTTAAAAGAATTTTGGTGTCGATAAAAGGAGAGGGATTAAAGGGTAAGTGCCCATGTTCATAAAAATCATTTGTGAACTTGTGCTAAAATAGTGTGCAGGGATTTGGTTTTCTGAAGGTTTTGGGCCTTATTATAAAGTCTTATATCATTTCTGAGAAATAGAACTGCTCAAACAGAGTTCATTTATACTTTTTTCCTAGGAATGTGATCGGTAAGGTCATCACATGGCATGTATAACCACTAGGCGTTTTTTTCAACCTTTTTTGGAATTTATCGATGTTTGTTTGGAGGATATTTGTTGGCTATGTTAACTCCCAAATTTTACTTAATGAGAAAAATTTTAATCCACAAGGTAGAACTCTAAGGGTAACTATTAGAATGATCATCACTATCACCCAAGCAACCTATCCTCCTCACTTTTTTTGGATCTTCTCCGACTGAACATGGGAATCCCTTGTAGGATTAATACAACTAAGAAATGAGGCACAAGGTGAAGTGAGAGTAGTGTTAGTAAAACAATGTTTTTTGGTATTTCTGGAATATAAAAGAGGTCATGGAAGGAAGTAAAAAATAGTGCCAAATGCAAGAAAGGTAATGAAGTTAAGGTGAATCAAAGGGGCCTATGGAGTAAAAAATAAAACCCTTCTTAAGAATTGGTCTATTTCATTCAAGGATTAGTAATAAAATATTAGAACCAAATCTTATCTAATCAAGATTAGAAATCAAGACCAAGGTCCTACAGGAAGGGGTCTTCAAAGGAGAAACCTTCATTAACAAAATCAATTGTAACTTAATAAGCATACTCAATACTTCTTGCTAGGGTTCCAGGATAGATAAAAAAAGAAAGGAACCAAATAAATATCAAACCAACAAAGGAACAAGGAGAGGAGTTACCCTAAAATGCCTTCCCTTCAATGATAGAAAAATCCCTTCAATGGATCGATCTTTTGATCTTTAGAAGACTTGAGAATTTCACCATCAATCCTTATGCATGAAATAAGAACCACGATAGAAAAGCTTCTAGAATTGACACCAACATCCACAAGAAATAAGCATTTACACAACCATATTCGTGAATAAAGATATGTCAATTAAGTTCCAGGGAGTGGAATTTCGAAAATCGAACCATGAGTAAAAATGAGGAAAGGAAACTCTTGATATAAAGTATTGCCCAAATTCCTTTATAATTAAATAATAATATCTCATGTGATATCCTTAGATCTAGCCTAGGAAGGGACAAAATATCATTTCCTTTATCAATTTAGTCAAAAATACAGGTGGTCAAACCACATGTACAATAATCCAAGTGAAATAGCCCCAAGAGAGAGGGATGTATCTATCAATGAATGAAAAAAGTGAGTCAAATGTGGAACCCCTAGCCGCTAAATGCCTCCAAGTGAGTTGATCCTAAACCAATCTCCTTAAAGTGTGCAATGAAAGACTCCCCAGGCTCTTCCAATATCGACCTCTACCAGCACACAATAATTTATGAACCATAGATAAAATCCCTATCTCCTCTTGCCACCAACATTATTCAATACCTTTGGTTTCAAGAACAAATTTTCATGCACTCGTACCACTCTCCTCCTTTGATATATGATTCCATTCACCTACAAAATGGAGGTCCTTGTCTCCTTATACCACCTATACTGTTTAATACCTCTCATTTTAACAACAAATTTGATTTTCGTGCACTTGTATGTGTCTCCTCTTGCCTTTGATATATGATTCCATTCGATCTGTGATGGACACTTTGCCACACATTCCAAAGTTTACAACAAGTTTTCTCATTTTTCCATAAGCATAATAACTTCAATGATGATGTTAAGTTTTCACAAAAGTTTCCCTTATCGAGCTTCTATTGAATCTGAATCTCAGTAAACTTGATCTCACTCCATAATTGGATATGGAACGGATCATGCAACGGGATTTGGAACCATACGAAGGGAAGCCAGGGGCCCAGTGGATAACCATTCAACATAGGTCGAATAAACACCATGGTAAGTTATGATCAAACCCAATGGATAACCATTCAACATAGGCCGAATTAACACCATGGTAAGTTTTGATCAAACCCAGTGGATACCCATTCAACATAGACCGAATCAATACCATGGAAGAACCTTATGTTTCTTACTCCTAGGGTTTCAAGCAAGCAATTTCATAATCTTACATATGAACAAGTAAACATACCATAAACATTTAGCATGAAATGAAAATTGCATATCTAATTACTTCACCAAGAATAATAAAGCATGAAAATCCTAGATTTGCCAAACTTTCACCAAGAAATTTTCCAAAATGCATCCAAAATAGCCTCCAAGCAAGTGTGCCTTGGTAATTTCAGCCAATAACCCCTTTAGGGAGACAATTTTAGTCCTCCCTCTTGTGAGAGGTGAGTTTTGATCTAAAAATGATTGTACTTTACATTTATTTATACAAAATCTTTGACCTTTAATTAATTTTAGGTCAAAATAAGGCCGTCGTGGCCAATTTACAAATAAGTTTAAATTTGAGATAACTAAAATTAATTTGCATCTAAAGACACCTCCAAGGGTGACGTCATTCCCTCCTAAGGTGACGTTGAGGCCCTAAGGTGGAACATTGAGCCTAAAAGGTAGGGCACTTGGCCTCCACAAGATCCAGATGAAGCCCACACGTGCCACCAGGCGGCTCATAAATGCCTCCAAAACAAAAACCCTAGCTATGGATGACATCTAGGGTCATGATGGTGACGTCCTAGGCCTTCAAGGGCCAACATCCATGTGTAAGAGCAAGATCCCGTTGGGTCTAGGTTTGCCAGGGTGCCTTCAAAGGAAACGTCCTACTTTCTTCCCGGTGCAAATATTCAATGTCTTCTTACCCCTGGATGGGGTTACAACATCCATCTGTGGGATTTAATCCCCCCATGAAGGTCCGAGCTAATCATTCCCTCATGTGTACCTATCCACTGGGAAAAGTCCTACAACAACAAAAGTACACCCTCCTGGGGTTCATAAGTCACAGGGACCATAACATGTAAATCACATCCAATAATTAAATTACCCAAACATGTGCATCAAACCCTCCTTTAACCCAGACACATGCTCAAAGACATTATGCAATTTGAAAAGTTAGGTTTGGAGAAAGTCTCAGGGCGTCCTATTGAGCTAACCTCTCTTAAGTTTGGGGTGTTTCTCAAGTGGGATCTAGTCCAAATCATGTAAGTGTGTGAGGTGGTATGGGTTAATAGTTTGGTCATAGGGTGCATGTGATAACATGGAAGGGTAAAATCTTACTTGTGGGTGCCTTTGTAGACGTCGAGTTGCACCTTGTCATAAATGTTATTGTTTCCTAGCCCATTCATTCCCTTTTACTCTTAGCTTTATTTGTTTTGATCTTTTGCTTTTGTGCTTCAAGGGAATAGTTGAGGGCCACTGTCCTGGCTTGATGACTAGAGGTGACAACATTATCCACAAACATTTCATGGAGATGAGAAGGATGGCTCGTGATGAGAACCCTTTCTCTTGACTATGCCACCAAGAACCACTACCCTAGTTTGGTGACTAGATAGGTGCTAGTTGCATACCGCTACATGCCCATGTTCATAATAGGTCGGCTCGTGATGAGACCTCCTATCCATGAACTAGTACCTTGAGTGTTTATGTATCTTATGGGTAACTTTTTCTTACTGAGAATCTTTTCATCGCTTTCTCGAGGATCCCCGGGCAAAGCATCTCAAAGGTTTCAATATTGTATTTTAACTCTTTCCATCTACTTTTACCCTTTGGGCCTTTATCCCCTTCTTCCCACGAGGTAAGGTACAACCCTTCCTAATGTAGCCAATCCCAATGCCCAAACAAAGGTAGGGGAGATGAGAGGAATAAAGATGGAAAGTAGTAAGTATGGAGGGAAAAAATGATGACCTTTCACAGACCCACCCAATGGAAACCCATCCTAAAGGGAGATCAACTTACTAGGGCACCATGTCACCCTTCCAGGTATGAACGAGGAAAAGAGTATAATTTCCAAGAAAACGTCATGAAATGAAGAAGAATTCAATGCAACATATTCAAGTGCTTCAAAAATCAGAGTGACACATACCATGATACTGAGACTCATTACTTGATGGAGCAAGACTTACTGCTACTTCAAGACCATGCTGGTGGGGTGGGTATTGTTGCTGCTAATAAATGGACTGCACTGAAGAAAAGAGGGGCCCTTTGGGGCCATGCCTAAGTTGTCCATCTCTCGGTACTCCATGTCTAGGACCTGTGGGCCTCGAGACGTGATCTCCTTAGTTATCCCTAGGCTAGGGGATAACAGGACCAAAGCAATACCTCCCACTTGTGACCTCATAACTTGTAAGCAATTGAGACAAAGTGCAATAACCCCGTGCTTGGCACCTCATAACTCACATGTAGTTAGGGCTAGGTGCACACCCCTCACTCTGTGACATCTTAGTCCACAAGCAGTTGGATGTAGGTGCAAAACACTTCATACTAGCCATGCACATATCCTCTCGAATCTCATTGTATGGAGTTTGCATAATACATGAGCCACCCCTAATMACTCTACGATGACATTAGTGATGTCCATATTATCCTTTTAATTATTCACATGTGTTAAAGTTCTCCATTGAGTGTCCCTTCCATGATCTAAATGCATGACTTTGGCCTTACCTCCTATTTAATGTTGAGTAAAGGCGATTTCAATGGCGTGTTGTTCTTGTTCGAGGGAGATGCACAATTTTTTCTATGTTCAACATGGACTTGACCACTAACCTAAGGGCATATATATAATTTTATTTTTTTTATAAATGATTAAATGAACTTGTATAATGTAAAATCCAAAAACATAAAAGTCATGACAATCAAAATTTAAATAAATAATTGTTATAATTATTGATAATTTATTCAAATGTTCAATTATATTGATCATTATTACATGTTTTGTTTCTTGGTCACTTGTACTAGATAATGTATTTGGGTTATTTACAATGGTTTCTTAAGTTTATATATATATATATATATATATATATATATATATATATATATATATATATATATATATATATAT
>ML832058.1:4447-26282 GCA_009831015.1 Picea engelmannii | reverse complement strand
ATTTTACTCTTTATTTATATTTTATAATTAATGAAACAATCAGAAAAACTTTAATTATATCTATAAAATCAACAAATTATTGTAAACAACCCAAATACAATACTAATACAAATGATAAAGAAACAAAACATATAAACACCTTTTTACAATAATTATTATTCAAGAAATAAATAATAATCAATATAATTAAATATTACAATAAATTACCAATAATTATAACAATTATTTATTTAAATTTAAATTACAATAATTTTAATGTTTTTCCATTTTATAATATAAAAATTCGTTTTCATTTAATCATTTATAATAAAATAAATTTATTTATTCAATTACAATATTTGACAATGATATACATAAGGATTCAATTACAATCTTTGACAATGATTTACATTTATCTTCATCCTAATAATTATTATTAAGATTATGATGAACAATTATTATTACAATAATCGGTATTGTTGTGTCACGCACTGCAGAATTACTAAACTGTTAAACAATTGTTGTCTATATTGAATGCACAGGATATCTGCTCGCCGCCGCCTTCAATTCAGTCTAATATTATTGCTTCAGCATATCATTACATTATTTTAAAATTCAGTCTAATATTATTGCTTCAGCATATCATTATATTATTTTAAAATGTTTGAAAGAAGAAAAGAACAAAACATCCACGCAACTTGCAACCTTGTGTTTGTCGGGAGTCGGGACTCAGGACTGAGATGTTGATTAATATATTATCACTGACACACGCAACGTTCGTTCCATGATGCGGTCAGTCTTTACGATGAAAATTATAATATCCATCCTATATCTGTGGGCACTGGGAAGCATTATTAATATGCTTAAAAAAAGCATTAAAAATAAATATAGACACTGGAAAGCATTATTAATAGGGTTAATGAAGCATTAAATGCGTTGGAAATGAATACAGACACTGTACATGTTCAGGAAACCGCCTGCGCGGGGCGACCTTTTCCCCTCCTTTTTCTGATCAGCCGGAGGATATGATTAGTGGAGGATATGAACTCGGGTAAACAGTACCAGTCAACGATTAGTGGAGGATATGATTTGGGTCATAACAATGCCGGACAGTACGGTCAAGCTCTTGGATTAAAAAAGTAATTAATGAAGTAGGCTTCGATAACTGAAATTGACAGAAAACGGTAAGATTGGCCATATAAGGGTGTGGGAGAGAACAAGACCACCGAAAGTTTGGGGTGTGGGGTAGCAAAGGAAGAAAAAACTGACGGGATTCTCTATATGGACAGGCTGGACAGTGGAGGACAATGAATTACCTAGAGTTTAGGATGTTAGATATTTTAATGTAAATGACCTCATTTTGTTTCATTTTCATGTAAATGAGGACAAAATGGCGATTTCAGTTTCATTTTCATGTAAATGACCTCAACGCAACCTGCTGATTTTCATTGGAGGTGGTCTGTGATTGTTTTATTGTGACCGATGCCACCTATTCTGTGCATGAAAAAATATCACCGTGGGCTCCAGCAGTCCTGGAAACCTAGGTGATTTTGCTTGAGACAATCTCCTTCGTGTGAAAATTACGAGCGATTCAACAATAGCAATGGCCAACAAGAAGAATGATTCAACAATAGCGATGGCCGGCTCACCAAAGACTTTCCCTGAGCGATTATGACGAAGCCGAAAAGCAGAAAGGTACTTTGAATATCCAACCAAAGAATAAGCGATCCAATAACGGTGACGGCGTGGGCGAAAAGCAGAGCAGTGCTTTCAATATCTAGCCCAAGAAAACCACACTGAGACTTTTTCTTGAGCGATTCAACAATATCCATCGCTAAGGCGAAAAGGAGAAGGATCTTTGGAAAGAGTGTTGCGATTATAAATATGTTTATTTTTATTTTTATTGGAATATATTTTTAAGAAATTTAGGGTCATTTTTTTCATTTCGAAGAAAATTAGATTTTGTAAAAAGTTTAAGTTTTTTTTTTAAAATAGATTTTGTAAAAAGTTTAAGTTTTTTTTTATAGCTTGCTTATGTAAGAGCTCAACATATTATTTGGGTAAATTAAGGGCAAAACACCTCTCACCACAAATTAATAGGATTAAACTCAATTAACAATTTTCAATTATTATTCATGAAATAGAACTAATAACCATTTTTATGTAAAAACTGATTCATATATTAATACATAATTAATGTATTAATTAATTATTACATTAATATTATATTAATATATATAAATTAATGAGATCTATTAATTTAATGTATTACATTAATGTAATAGATAATAATAATATATAAATGTAATTTATAAATTAAAGTATTATGTTACACTAGTGTATAATGCAGTTGATTGATACATTAATAGTGTAATGTATTAATTAATTAATAAATTTATACATTATTAATTAATACATTGTAAAAATATTAATAAAATAATAAAATAATACATTTATAATATAATGATACATTGATGTATTATATTAATGTAATGTATAAATTAAAATATTAATTTACATTAATATATAAAGTAACTTAAAAATTAAATTAAATAATACATTAATAATGTAATGTATTAATTAATATATACATTAATGGATAATTTAAAGTATATTTATTAATTTATACATTAATATATTAAATATAACATTAATAATGTATTTATTAATATTATTAATTACCATGATATAAATATTTATATTTATATTAAAACATAAATATTGATATTAAAACATTAATATTAAAGAATTAATACATTAAAAATATCAATAAATTATTAAAATATTAATACCTTAATAAATACATTATTAAAGTGTTATTACATTAATAATAAATAATTAAAGTATTAATTAGTTAATACATTAATAATGCATTACTAAAGTATTAATATATTAATAATGTAACTTATAATGTAAAGTATTTATTAATTTATACATTAATACATTAATTAATTTATACATTAAATACATTATTAATAGAACACGTGTTTCCTCTTAAGAGGTCATAGGTTCAAATCGAGAGGGGGGTAGGGTATGTATACCTTAATAGACTTTACCAGTCAAATTGTTGGGCAGAGGGGGGTCCCTTGTCCAACAAACAAGGGGGTCTCATACACCAATTTGATGTGTTGGCTTGGATGTGACCTTAAAAATAGATTATTATTATTATTAATGAATTTATTATTATTAGTATTGTTAAGTAACATTAAGTATTAACTAATTTATACATTAATACATTAATTAGTTTATACATCAAATATATTATTAATAATGTATTTATTAATATGATTAATACACTAAAATATTAATATTTATAATAAAACATAAATATTGATATTAAAATAATAATTTTAAAGAATTGATACATTAAAAAGGTATTAATACTTTAGTAATACATTATTAAAGTATTAATATCTTAACAAATACATTATTAAAGTAATAATAGATTATTACATGAGTAATACATTATTAAAGTATTAATACATTAATACACTAATTTACAATGACCATGTTTCAATATGATTGGCCATGATCATGACTAACTTTGGTAGAACTTTGTTGACTTTGGGAAGGAAAGGTTCACTATGGTTGACATGGTTAATTATGGTTGACCATGACCATGGTTAACTTCCATAGACCTTCATCGTGGTTAACTTCTGTATACCTTCACTATGGTTGACGTTTACTATGGATGAATTTCATTATGGTTGAACTTGGTTCACCATGACCATAGTTGACTCTGGTTGACCATGGTTGACAACGGTTAACCATGTTTGACAGTGGTTGTCCATAAACGATCATGGTTAGTCATGACCATAGTTGACCAAGACTACGAAAGACATTCAAATAGTGAAATTTGGAAGTGTTTGTCACATTATGACGACATGATATTCGCGTAACATTGTGACAATGAAGCTATGTTGATGACATTGTGATGATGAGGCTATGTTCGTCAAATTGCAACGACAAGATATTTGCATCACAATATGATGACAGGATGTTTGCATCACATTCCAATGACGGGGCTATGTTCATCACATTGTGATGACAATATCCTTTTGGTCACATATTGACGACGATGGGGATATTGGGATGAGGGTTTTAGGTTCATGTAATGTCCCCCACCTCTTAGAGAGGTGATGAGGAGACTCAGTGGCCTGGGTACCCCCACTAGGTCATAGTCTTACACTGAAGGGGGAAGTCAATGAAGCTAAAGTCATATTTTTTAAGTTGACTTAAGAAAGGAAAAGGGGATTAAAGGTAAACGATAACTCAATAGAAGAATAGAAGATTAACCCTCGAGTTAACTTAACTCAACAGAAGAATAGAAGATTAACCCTGGAGTTAACTTAACTCAACAGAGAATTAGGAGGAAAAGGTATAAATAAGAGGCTGGGGTGCACCTATTAGGCATTCTGATTTTGGATTAGCATTTGCTATTGCTCTTGAGCATTCAGATTGGGGGTTTTACTGTAAAAACCCTTGTGAGCAACTCAGTGGTGAAATATCCACTCACCTTGTTCCACAGCTTGGTCTCGGGGATGAAAGATTCCTCCACACCATTCTAGTCTCAGTTCATCTCCATCCAGTGCTTCAGAAGGTAGCAGGTTGTATTGTTCTTGTGATTCCAGCAAGGGCGCACCATTATCTAGAGGGACGTTCGATCCAGCTTATCTAGAGGGCCTGGGGCCATTACGACACTTGGGTTTTGTTTACAGGGGCATGATCATCAGTTTGAGTACTTTTCTGGAGAGTTATCATCCTCAAATCATTATCTGCAGATTGGGACATCTTGGAGCCATAGGGGGCATCCTGTGATTCAGAAAAACTTAGATCTCGGGAGATCTGTTTGTGATTTGGTCCTGAAACTTCTTCCACGGGATTCTCTTAGCCTGATCTACATTCTGGAAGAGTTTCAAGCCAGTTGGAGTCATATTTCTACAGGGACAAGTTGCATTGGGGTTTCAACTATTCATGAGGGCGCAACTCCCTTAGGAGAGCCATCTGTTGGAGGGGTTAGACTGGACTTTGGGACTGAAGCTTCTGGAGGAGGTTCCCACTACCCTAATCTATCATTAGGCCGAGTTTGAGCTCATTTGGAGCATCTTGTCATCAGGGATGAATTTCTTGAGGGTTTTAGTCTTCATTTGGAGCGTGGCACTCTTCAGCTAGAGGGTTTGACACCCAAATCTGCTGGGTATTGGTCTGCATTGCTTCCTCAACCTTTGGAGGCTTATTTTGTATCGACGGAGCATTTTGTAGCAGCTCATATCTATTGATTGTACAACCATTTGAGGTTTATGCCAGATCGGCCATCTATTGTATTGATTCTGCATAATAAAAAGATCAGATCTTGTTTGTGCTTCCATATATTGATTGTGTTATGATCTTCATGTGTTGGATGAATCTTGTATGCACTTAATAACTTCATAAACACCTGCATAACAATAAATCAGTAGTAGTTAGTGATACCAAGCGAAAAAATTGGCTTGGGATCATTACAGTGGTATCAGAGCTTCGATCCTCCAAACCTATGGAGAGATCGACACATGCAGAGGTACAGTGGGATTGTTATGGGTCAGAGGAAGAAAACAACAATGAAACAGAGGCAAAAATGGAAGGGTCAGAGGATGACCATGAGCCTCAGGGATTGGCTCTCTTAGTAGCAGAATTTGGTAAGTTCCATCAAAACATGAACCGCAAAGAAAGCACATTGGTCCAACAGTTGGATGAGTATCAGGAAACCAACAGAAGGGGACAGGCCAAAATCTCTAAAACCTTGAAGAAAGTTGATGAGAATCTACAGAAGATGAACGAGAACCAAACTAGGATAACTGAGCTTCTGATGCAAGTAACCCATCAATGAAAGGATCCTGATTTGTATGGGAATAAGGAGGCTGGGGGTTCCAGTGGAACCCATGAGGAAGTCAGATATAACCCGGAGAAAGCACCAGGATCCGAAGGAAGTCTGGGAGGTGGCACATTCCATGGGCAGATGGGTAGCATGGCCAATCATAGGCCATACATGCCAGTGTTCACAGATGAACATCTAGGCCGACACTCAGGTAGCAGAGTTAACCCCAAACCATACATGCCCACATTCACAGATGAGCAAGGGCCACATGAACAGGTTGAAGACTTTGTGGAGAAATTAGCCAGGAGTACCAAGGAATACTACAGCTTGGATATGAAGGTTCAAAGACAGATGTCCCTACACCAGTATTGTCAAATCAGGTTCAGAAACCAGCCTAGGATGAACCATAGGGGCAACTTTGAGTTTGAGCAAAAGGCAGGGAAGATAGAGATTCCATACTTTGATGGTACGACTAAGATGACAACACAAGCATGGGTACAAAAGTTGGACACTTACCTGTAGCTTAACCCCATGAGAGACATGGAGGCCATCAAGTTTTCCACTATGTACTTGGATGGAAAGGCCCACGACTGGTGGTACCATGGGCTCACCACACTCGGCCACAACCAGATTGTATCCTATACAAAATTCACTCAGAGGCTCATTGATAGATTTGATCAAGGAGATCCTGAGCTACATTTCCGGGAGTTCACCCAACTCAATCAAATAGGTACGACTGAAGCATACATTGATGAATTCTAGAGGTTGGCAGTGATGGTGCAAGATATGTCTCCAACCAGACTCATGATGCTTTTCACAGAAGGGTTGATGGAACCCTTGAAGGGTTGGGTAAAGGACTTCAAGCCTACTAACATACAGGAGGTCATTTGGAAGACGAGGGATTTGGGTCCAACTGCTAAACCAAAATTCATACCCAGACCTCCTCTTAACAATGGTGGAAGAGATCAAAAGCCTCCAATAAACTAGGGAGGACGTGACCCTAAGGGTTATGACATGGGCCATGGTAAAATAGATGATAACACCGGGAGAGAATTGAGAAGGAAGCAACTCTGCTTTACATGCAAGGAACCATGGAATCCCTCCCACAAGTGCATGGGGCGTTGATAGGTACATTACATTGAGGTCACCTCAGATAATGAAGAAGAGGATGAGATTGGACAGATACAGAACATAGAGGTAGAAACCACTGAGGCAGCAGAAGAAGAACAAATTACAGAACATGATAGTATGGCCACCTTGGCATCTATTAGTGGAGTGCCCAAGTATAATACCTTCCGAATGAGGGGGGCCTTGCAGGGTCAGAGAGTCTTGGTCCTGATTGATGGAGGAGCTTCCCACAACTTCATTGATGCAGCATTGTTGAAGAGAAGACACATACCCACAGTAGAATTTGAAGGACTCAAAGTGGAGGTTGCAGGAGGAAGCACCATGCCTTGTGACAGATATATTCCAGGCCTAAAGCTTACCTTGGGAAGGCATGAGTTGACACAGGATGTCTATGTCATGGATCTATCGGATACCAACATCATCTTATGAGTTTAGTGGCTCAGCACATTAGGGCCTATCACCACCAACTACAAAACGATGGAAATGTCATTCATAGAAGAGGGTGGACGGAAGGTAGTGCTTCGGGGCATCACAAGGAATGTTGCAAAGGTAGTCATGGCCAAGAAAATGGAAGCCATCTTCTGGAGAGATGAAATAGTAGATGCAGTTGAATGCAGGGTTGTGACATGTGTGGATGAGCAGGGCAAGGTTCATTACACTCCCGAAATCAAGGAAATTCTTGACAAACACCACAAGGTGTTTGGGCCTATTCCTCTAGGGGTTCCACTGGATAGAGGATTTGAGCACATTATTGAGCTAGAGGAAGGGGCCAAACCAATGATCACCACACCGTACAGACATCCATAGAAGTACAAAGACGAGATAGAAAAGGCCATCAAGGAACTTCTGGACATGGGACACATCCGACCCAACAGTAGTCCTTTTGCTTCTTCAATAGTGTTGGTGAAAAAGAAGGATGGCACTATGAGGATGTGCATTGATTATAGGGCCTTGAATAAAAAGACCATCAAAAATAGGTACCCAATACCAAGGATTGATGAACTGCTGGATGAATTGCATGGGGCCGTCTACTTCACTAAGATTGACCTTCGTTCTGGCTAGCATCAAATCAAAATGAGGGAAGAAGACATCTCAAAAACAAATTTTAGATGTCACTACGGTCATTATGAGTTTCTGGTGATGCCCTTTGGGTTAACCAATTCCCCTGCTACATTCCAATCATGTATGAACCATGTAATCAACAAGCAGCTAAGGAAGCACCTGTTAGTATTCTTTGATGGCTTGTTTATTTATAGCTGGACATGGGAGGAGCATCTTAGGCATTTGGACCAGATTTTGTCAATTATGGAGGAACAATCGCTATATGCTAAGGAGTCCAAATGTGAGTTTGGAATGACAGAGGTCCTTTATCTAGGACACATTATCAAAGAAAAAGGGGTAAAAGTGCATCAGGAGAAAATTGAATCCATAATGGAATGGCCCACTCCTAAGACACTCATAGAATTGAGAGGATTTCTGGGAATGTGCTCATATTACAGGAAGTTTGTCAAGGGGTTCTCTCATTTATGTGCACCCTTGACCAATTTTACTAAGAAGGGTGCATTCAAGTGGGACGAGGAGGCTCAAAAAATGATGGACAAGATGAAGAAGGTGATGAGTACGTGCCTAGTCTTAGCCCTTCCAGACTTTAGTCTTCCATTTACCTTAGAGTGTGATGCATCCAGGGAAGGAATAGGGGCCATACTGATGCAGAAGAGGCACCCTCTTGCCTACGAGAGCCGGAAACTTTGGGGTCGTGAGCTACTCTATAGAATTTATGATAAAGAAATGTTGGCTATCATGCATGCATTATCCAAATTCCGACAATACCTAGTAGGTGCTCGATTTGTTGTCACGTCAGATCATAACAGTCTCAAATACTTATTGGAATAGAAGGACTTGAACGAGAGGAAACAAAAATGGATAAGAAAAATATAGGCCTGTGACTTCGACATTGAGTTTGTCAAAGGAAAGAATAATGTGGTGGCGGATGCCTTATCCAGGAGACCATCCATCCTTGCCATAATAGGGATAACAGTTGATTGGAAAGACCAACTAGTGATGGAATATGCAGAAGACTAGTTTGCGTGCCAACTCCTGGACAGGCAGGTACAAGAGGAAGATTTCAAGGTTATTAATGACCTCATCTACTACAAGGAACAAATCTTCTTGGTTTTTGGGTCAGCCTTCAAGGCCAAGGTATTGCAGGCATGCCATGACTCACCAATGGCGGGACATCAGGGAATCAGCAAGACGTACAGGCAGGTGAGAGAAAGATTTTCTTGGAAAGGGATGAAGGAGGATGTGATTAGGCACATCAAAGAGTGTGTGACATGTCAGGCAAGCAAGGACGAGCACACACACCCAACATGACTTTTACAACCCTTGCCCATTCCGGAGCACAAATGGGAAAGCATATCTATGGATTTTATCACTGAGCCACCAAAGACGCAATGAAAGGACTGCATATTCGTAGTAGTAGACATGTTAAAAAAGTTTGCACACTTATTTGCCATAGCTACTGACTTCAGTGCAACACAGGTGGCCAAACTGTTCTTCAGGGAGATTTTCAGGTTGCATGGCCTCCCCAAGACCATTGTCAGTGACAGGGATAGCAGGTTTATGAGTACTTTCTGGCAGGAGTTATTCCGATTGGTTGGTACAGCCTTGACCCCTAGCACCAGCTATCACCCATAGACAGATGGACAGACATAGATAGTCAACAAGTGGGTGGAAGGCTATCTCAGAAACTATGTGGCAGGTCAACAAAAGGCATGGGTCAGATGGTTACATTTGGGAGAATATTACTACAATACCACCCAACATATGTCTATTGGCATGCCTCCATTAAGAGCTTTGTATAGCTATGATCCCTTATCATTTGTAGAGATTGCATTTGGGGACAACAGGGCACTGATGGTACAGGATTGGATACAGGATAGCCAAGACATTATCAAGGAATTGAAGGATCATCTACAGAGGGCACAAAACTAGCAGAAGGTCCAAGAAGACAAGCACATAATTGATCGGACTTGTGAGGTTGGCGATTTAGTCTACTTGAGGTTGCAACCATACAGGCAGGCTTCCATTAAAATAAGTGGAGCAGAGAAACTGCAGCCATGTTTCTTTGGACCCTACCAAGTCAGCAAGAGGATAGGGGTCGTAGCTTACGATCTGGAGCTTCCACAGGGTAGCATAATTCACAACATTTTTCATGTCTCGTGCCTTAAGAAATCCCTCGGTCAACACATCAAGCCTATTGAAGTATTACCCCCCATGGATGAGGAGGGACAACTTATTTTGATTCCGGAGGAGGTGCTAGAATTCCGAGAGAAGAAGCTCAGAAACCGAAGCATGAAGGAGTACCTGATCAGGTGGAAGGATTTACCCATTGAGGATGCCACTTGGGAGTAGGAACATGTGGTAAGGGAAGCAGGTTTGGAATTGCTTGAGGACAAGAAATTTCAAGCAAGGGAGATTGTAATGTCCCCCACCTCTTAGAGAGGTGATGAGGAGACTTAGTGGTCTGGGTACCCCCACTAGGTCATAGTCTTACAGTGAAGGGGGAAGTCAATGAAGCTAAAGTCATATTTTTTAAGTTGACTTAAGAAAGGAAAAGGGGATTAAAGGTAAAAGATAACTCAACAGAAGAATATAAGATTAACCCTGGAGTTAACTTAACTCAACAGAGAATTAGGAGGAAAAGGTGTAAGTAAGAGGCTGGGGTGCACCTATTAGGCATTCTGATTTTGGATTAGCATTTGCTATTACTCTTGAGCATTCAGTTTGGGGGTTTTCCTGTACAAACCCTTATGAGCGACTCAATGGTGAAATATCCACTCACCTTGTTCCACAACTTCGTCTCGGGGATGAAACATTCCTCCACACCATTCTAGTCTCAATTCATCTCCATCCAGTGCTTCAGAAGGTAGCAAGCCGTACTGTTCTTGTGATTCCAGCAAGGGCGCACCATTATCTAGAGGGAGGTTCAATCCAACTTATCTAGAGGGCCTGAGGCCATTCCAACACTTGGGTTTTGTTTGCAGGGGAATGATCATCAGTTTGAGTACTTTTCTGGAGAGTTATCATCCTCAAATCATTATCTGCAGATTGGGACGTCTTGGAGCTATAGGGGGCATCCTGTGATTCAGAAAAACTTAGATCTAGGGAGATCTATTTGTGATTTGGTCCTGAAACTTCTTCCACAGGATTCTCTTAGCCTGATCTACATTCTGGAAGAGTTTCAAGCCATTTGGAGTCGTATTTCTACAGGGACGAGTTGCATTGGGGTTTCAGCTATTCATGAGGGCGCAACTCCCTTAGGAAAGCCATCAGTTGGAGGGATTAGACTTGGATGTTGGGCCTGAAAATTCTGGAAGAGGTTCCCACTGCCTTGATCTATCATTGGGCCGAGTTTGAGGTCATTTGGAGCATATTGTCATCAAGGCCAAATTTCTTGAGGGTTTCAGTCTTCATTTGGAGTGTGGCACTCTTCAGCTAGAGGGTTTGACACCCAGATCTGTTAGGTATTGGTATTCATTACTTCCTCATCCTTTGGAGGCTTATTTTGTATCGACAGAGCATTTTGTAGCAGCTCATATCTATTGATTGTACGACCATCTGAGGTTTATGCCAGATCGACCATCTATTGTATTGATTCTGCATAATAAAAAGGTCAGATCTTGTTTTTGCTTCCATATCTTGATTGTGTTATGATCTTCATGTGTTGGATGAATCTTATATGCACTTAATAACTCCATAAACACCTGCATAACAATAAATCAATAGTAGTTAGTGATACCAAGCGAAAAATTTGGCTTGGGATCATTACAGTTCATCACATTGAAATGACAGGTCATTTAAGTAAAGATTGTCAATATGATGAACATAAATGTCGTATGTTCATCGTATAAATTTGTTGACTTTGGGAAGGAAAGGTTCACTATGGTTGACATGGTTAATTATGGTTGACCAAGGCCATGGTTAACTTCCATAAACCTTCATCGTGGTTAACTTTCATAGACCTTCACTATGCTTGACGTTCACTATGGATGACCTTCACTATTGTTGACCTTGGTTGACCATGACCATGGTTGACTGTTGTTGACTATGGTTGACAATGGTTAACCAAGTTTGACAGTTGTTATTCATAGGTAACCATGGCTGGCCATGATCATAGTTGACCAAGACTAGGGATGACATTTAGATAGTGAAATTTGGAAGTGTTTGTCACATTATGACGACATGATATTCACGTAACATTGAGACGATGAAGCTATTTTGATGAAATTGGGATGGTGAGGCTATGTTCGTCATATCGTGACAATATGGTTATTTTTGTGGCATTGCAAGGGAGGGGATAAGTTCACGAGATTACAACGACAAGATATTTGCATCACAATATGATGAGAGGATATTTGCATCACATTGCAATGATGGGGCTACGTTCATCACATCGCGACGACAATATATTGTTTGTTACATATTGACAATGACGGGGATATTGCGACGAGGGGTTTATGTTCATCACATTACAATGACATGTCATTTAAGTAAAAAGTGGGAATGTGATGAACATAAATGTCGTATGTTCATCCTATGTCGAATGGATATGTGATGAAAATAAATGTCGTATGTTCATCACATAGCAATGACAGGATATTTATTTCGACAATGGGGCAATGTTCATCACAGAGTGATGAGGGCATTGTTTTTCACATTATGATGATAGGATATTTGTGTCACGGATGGTGAGGATATGTTCATCATGTTAGGACGACGAGGTTTTGTTCATCACATTGCAACAATATGGTTATTTTCATCACATTGTAATGACAAGGTTATGTTTATCACATTGCGACAATATGGTTATGGCCAGTCATGTTTGTCACATTGTGACAATATGGTTGTATTCATCAAATTGTGACAATATGGTTATGACAAGACATGCTCGTCACGTTGTAAAAAATATTGTTATGGCGACTCATGTTCTTCACATCGCGACAATATCATTGTGTTCATCACATTGTGACAATATGGTTATGGCCAACCATGTTCAACCATTGTTAGCAGTGGTCAACCATAGTCAACCATGGTCATGGTCAATCGTCACATTGTCAATATGGTTATGGCCAACCATTGTCAACCATAGTCAACCATTTTCAATGGTCATGGTCAATATCGTTGTGTTCGTCACATTGTGACAATATTGATATGGCCAACCATGTTCAACCATTGTTAACCATGGTCAACCATAGTCAACCAATGTCATGGTCAATCAATGTCAACCATATTTATGTTCGTTATATCGGGACAATATGGTTATGTTTGTCACATCGTATGTCCAGTGTATAAGGCCAGGTTCGTATGTTGTTTTTTTCACATTATGACGATAGGATATTTGCGTCATAGACGGTGAGGATATGTTCATCACATTAGGACAACGAGGTTTTGTTCATCACATTGCAACAATATGGTTATTTTCATCACATTGTGATGACGAGGTTATGTTCGTCACATTGCAACAATATGGTTATGGCCAGTCATGTTTGTCACATTGCGACAATATCGTTATATTCATCAAATTGCAACAATATGGTTATGACAAGACATGCTCGTCACATTGCGAAAAATATTGTTATGGCCACTCATGTTCTTCAAATCGCGACAATATCGTTGTGTTCATCACATTATGACAATATGGTTATGGCCAACCATGCTCAACCATTTTCAACCATATTTATGTTCACCACATTGTGACAATATGGTTATGTTCGTCACATCGTGTATGTTCAGCATGTAAGGCTAGGTTCATAACATTGCAACAATATGGTTATGTTCATCACATTGTATGTTCAGCGTATAAGGCTAGGTTCATCACATTGCGACAATATAGTTATGTTTGTCACATTGCAAGGGAGGGGATAAGTTCGCCAGATTATGACAACAAGATATTTGCATCACAATATGATGACAGGATATTTGCATCACATTGCAATGATGGGGCTACGTTCATCACATTGCGACGACGATATATTGTTTGTCACATATTGACGATGACATGGATATTGCGACAAGGGGTTTATGTTCATCACATTACAATGACATGTCATTTAAGTAAAAAGTGGCAATGTGTTGAACATAAATGTCATATGTTCATCATAAGTCGAATGGATATGTGATGAAAATAAATGTTGTATGTTCATCACATAGCGATGACAAGATATTTATTTCGACAATGGGGCAATGTTCATCACATTGCAACAATATGGTTATGGTGACTCATGTTCATCAGATTGCGACAATATGGTTATGCTCGTCACATTGTGATAATGTGGTTATGGCCATTCATGTTCGTCACATTGCGACAATATGGTTATGTTCGTCACATTGTGATAATGTGGTTATGGAAAGTCATGCTCATGGAATTGCAACAATATGGTTATGTTTGTCACATTGTGACAATATGGTTATGGCAAGTCATGTTCATCACATTGCGAAAATATGGTTATGTCTGTTAAATTGCGAAACTTGACGCAATGTTCATCAAATTGAAAGACTCAACACTATGTTCGTCGCATTGTAACAACAAATTGTTTAATGAGTTATAGTTATTATAAGAGCATTGATAACAAATCATATGGATCTTTGTAGATGATGTGTTATATTATTCTAACGACATTGATAACAAATCTACTTGATTTATACATTATAGATGATAATTTATATTTGTCCTAAAAACATTTAAAGAAAATCAACTTGTTTTACGAGTTGCAGATGACAATTTATACTAATTCTAAAGACATTGATAGAAAATCAACTTGAAATTTGATGATGATTTATTATTGTTATAAGGATTTATTATTATTACAAGTCTCCTACCCATAGAAAACTTTCTTTCAAATCCATATTCTGAAACCATTAAAATAAAGAGGAGTGTTATGGTCATTTATAACTATATAAACTATTTTTTTAATTATATATTATATAGTTAAAAAAAATCTAATTTTTTTTAATATATAAATAATTAAAATAATGCTTATTACTATTATTATATTATTATATTGAATAGAAAAATAAATAAAAAATTAAAATATAATTTATTATTATTATTCTATTAAAAAATACATATTTTATAAAAAAAATATAAAATATAAAAACTAAAAATATAATTTATGTATTCTTATTATTTTATTAATAAATATTTGGAAAAAACTAAATATAAAAAATTTATAGTTTTGTTCAAAATTAAATATATTTACAATTTTTTAAATATAGAATAACAATTCAACTAGATTAAAATACATTAATACACTATTAAAATAATATATTAATAAAGTAGTAATACATTATAAAAGTATTAATATATTAATGTACAATGTAACATATTAATTGATTTTTAAAATTAAAAAATAAAATATTATTTTGATATTTTCAAATGGATCAAAATTTGTAATGATAAAATTTCATTTAATTAAATTAAATTAGAATTTTTAACAAAGTTTTATTTAATTTAAAAAATAATTATATTGTAAAATGATTAATTTTATTTACAAATAGTAATTACCTTTAAAAATATGAAATTATAAAATGTAAAATTATATTTAATTAATTTATTAAAAAAATAATTAAAATTATATTTAATTAACTTAAAATTAAATATATTTACAATTTTTTTAAAGATTAATTTTTTTTAACTTATAAGTTTTAATTATATTAAAATTATATTTAATTATATTAAAAATAAGATTTAAAATTATATTAAAAATAAGATTTAAAATTATATTAAAATTTAAAATTGTATTAAAATTACATTTAAAATAAAATTCAATTATATTAAAATTATATTTAAAATAAAATTTAAATATATTCAAATTATATTTAATTAATGTAAAATTAAATATATTTACAATTAGTTAAAGATTAAATTGTTTATAACTTTAGAAGCGTAACCCTAATAACCTACGCACTTGCACAATTAATTAAAATGCCCATTGTAACGGGGAGGTTGATATGCCCACACAAAGCACTGCACTTCACTTCACATCCACGCGGAGGGCATGGGAGGTTGGAGGTTGAAAGGATCACACAAAGCACTTCATTTCACATTCAAGCGGCCATAAGCGGAGGGGAGGTTGGAGGTTGAAACGCCCACACAAAGCACTTCATTTCACATCTAAGCGGTCATAAGCATCCACCCTCGTAAAAACCCCCATATACATTTTTAATCATTGAACGTGGCAATCTGATGGTGAGCAAAAAATATATCAACATCTTCAATTGCTAACCCTAAAATTGAAATTTATGATTAAAAAGTTGATTAATCCACCGATTCCAATAAAAAAACACTTATAAACATAATAATGTATAAATTTTTAAATATTATATTTAAAAAAATAAATCACTATTCTTTTAACAAATCAAACCCGTTATGCACTTAAAAAAATAATGGTTCCGAACCATTGATATTGATTGCTTCCTGCATTTTTCTTTATAGCTGCCCACTGCAATAAACTCAATGTCGTTATGAAATATGGACAAGCAAATGTCCTTCGTTATGAAATATGGACAAGTAAATGGAGGACATCCTAGGCTTTTCGTCAAAGTTGAAACGATGTGTTCCAACCAAATTTGATGTAATTCTTGGTCACGGGATTTCAAAGAATATTTCATTGTAAAAGTATGGTGGGAAGGTCGCTGCCCATACGGCCATTTGTGCAAGGATAAGGTGGGTGATACCAAATTCCACCAAGTCAAAGGGGTTCGTCTATAAGGTAACTTTCTTTTACATGTCTTATTTGATGGGATTATATATCGTAATACATTTAGTAATGGTTCATAGTGTAATGGAGTCAATTTAATTTTTTTAAATGTTTTGTACTTACTTTACTATATTTAAAAAACATTTAAAAAACACACTACACACAATAGGGTGTAGGGTATAGAGTGTTTTTAGGTGCAATGATTTGATTTCATTAAAATATATAGTATTATTTTTAAGTTAATAAGTTAATTTTTTGAATCATTATTTTTAAGTTAATAAGTTAAGTTTTTGAATCATTTTGGTAGAGGATACAATTAAAGTCATAATCACAAACATTTTATGTGAAGTTGGCAACAAACTTGTGAGATCTCCTCTTTAGATCATCTTACATTTCCTTTCTCAAATCACTTTCAACATGCTAGGGATCTAATTACAAATATACAATGAGAATAGACCAAGGTAGGTTGGGCCACTTGTATACTTCCACATTGATCATTTTTATAATAAAATGCCCCCTACTATTGAAATTTATCTCATATCCTTCCACCCATAGAACATATAACATCAATGATGGGATGATCAATAGATATTTTCATAGTTATCATATTTTAATTTATGTGATTCCAAATAAATAAGGTATCTAAGAAGTGAATAGTGCTAAAATAACTTCTCACCATACCTCATGCTTACATGTTTTTAACCCATAGAAAGTTGGGACCAAAACAATACCTCCCACGTTTGATCTCATAGCTTGTAAGAAATTGAGATAAGGTGCAATAACTTTAAAATAATAATAATAATAATAATTATTATTATTATTATTATTATTATTATTATTACATGAACTTTTATAATATAAAATAGAACAACATAAAAGTAATGACAATCAACATTTAAATAAACAATTGTTATAATTATTGCTAATTTATTGTAATTTTCAATTATATTAATCATTGTTCATTTCTTCAAAATGTGATTGTGAAAAGTGCTTACATGTCTTGTTTCATTTGGGTTATTTACAATGATTTGTTGAGCTTATGTATATAATCAAAGTTCTCTTTTGTTCCATTCATTATAAAATAAATAAAAAGGTAAAACAACATAGTTACTTACTATAGAGAGAGGAGGGGTGGGGGTTTATATATAATATCTAGTTCAAATGAAGAAACAAGACATATAAGCACCTCTTATAATAACATTTTGAAGAAATGAATAATAATCAATATAATTAATATAGAATTCAAATAATTTTTTGAAGAAATAAATAATGATTAATATAATTGATATCTAATTGAAATGAAGAAACAAAACATGTAAGCATCTCTTATAATAACATTTTGAGAAATGAATAATGATCAATATAATTGAAAATTACAATAAATTATTAATTATTATAATAATAATTTATTTAAATTTTAATTATGATGATTTTTGGTTTTTCAATTTTATATTATAAAATTTCATTTATTTATACTATATAGCACAAGAAGTGGACATAAAATAAAATAAAAAGTCCTTCATAAAGTCTATAGGCATAAATCAAGTAAAAAAATAAATTTAATATTCAATTACAAGAAAATTATTTATATAGGAATGACGTGCATTTATGAATTTATTATTAATTGCAATCTTTGACATTGATTCACATTTCAATGACTTACATTTATCTTCATCCTAATAATTATATCCATAGGCCTCTCCCTATTCGAATAGATGATTTAATAAAAAATTTAATTACAAATTTTAATATTATAGTTAATAATTAAAGATGCTGGCATATATATTTTTAGTCCTCGTCTCAAACTAATAAATAAGATTTAATTTCATAATTTTTGTGTATTTATGAATGCATAAGTTTTTCTTGTTTACTTTTTCACATTTACTTAATATGATTAAGAAAATTACTAACCTACCCATTGATTTCCATGTTTAATTATTTAATTAAACATAGATTAATTCTAAGCATTGTAGTGGCCACGTTTTTATGAAGGCTAAGCCCGTCTATGTGGTTGGACGCATGAATGGATGAATGTCAGGTCCAATCCTTTTTCTCAAGCGTTTCAATTAATATTTGGTGTTTGAAAGCTCCATGCTGCGCGATAGTACCTGACGTTTAGCTTTTCGCTAGCCTTTTATTGTAGCACGATATTTTGCTATGGACATGATTTTATTTTATAAAAACCTAACTCTTAACACTTCTTCTCATTGATCAAGCTAGGTAATGTATCAATGGAACGGGTATGTAAAAATGCAATCCCTTGTTCTGCGAGCATTTTTAACAATTTTCCATGAGGTTACTGACATCGTTCTTGGAAGCGGAAGAAGGCTGGTTAGTGCTGTAATACGTCTCAACTGATTAGTGCTGTAACTATCTTATCTCTAGAGAAATTGAGAGCTCACGGGAGATGACTGGCTTTACGGAGGGACAACTTATTGAAGCTCAAGTGCAGGCGCGACATAATTATGAGGCCCTTCAGAAGGGTCTTAGGTTTATTAGAGATATAGCCATGGAAGAAGCCAATTAGCTACTTGTATTCTGAAACAAGGTTTAGATATAGTAAAGGACCTGGTTCATATGTTTTGAGCGTTTTACACAGAGTGAGAATGAAGATGATGGGAATCTAAAGTTTCCCGTCTTTATTTGGGAAAAGGAGTGCGAAATGGTTCAATGTGTTCATTACAGAATCGCACAACATGGATTGTACATCGCCGAAGCCATAAGCAAAAAACAAGGTTTATCGTTGGATGTTGCAGTTCTGGCCAAATTTATTATTGATCGAACCCGCATACAAGACTCTTCTATTTACGTTTTAACTCCACGTTTTTTTTTACATATTTTAACTATTTGGCACACTTTTCACGGATTCAACATTAAATCAAAATTGGCCACAAGATGGATTGGACATCGTCCAAATCATAAGCACGAAACAAGGTCTATCCTTGGATGTTGCAGTTCTGCCCAAATTATTATTGATCGAACCCGGATACAAGAGACTCTTATTTTTAAGTTTTAACTCCACGTTTTTTTTTTACATATTTTAACTATTTGGCACACTTTCACGTATTCAACATTAAATCAAAATTGGCATTACTTAACATTACTTGCAATGTGTTCAACATTGTCTGCCATGTCTTTGTGTATGCGTAATATTTACATTTACACTAAAAAACATATTTATCTTAATATTTTAGGGATTAGGGTTTATTAAGATTATTTTAATATTTTAGAGTTTATTGAGATTTATTCATTATTTTAATATTTTAGGATTTATTTTAATATTTTAGGGTTTATTGAGATTAGGTTTCTATTAGTTATTTGGTTACATATATTATATCTACTCAAATTTAACACATAGATTAATTATTAATATATTATTAAATTATATTAAAAGAGACAATATAATATTAATTATTAATATTTGATAACATTTTATGAAGAAACCTTTTTATATAAATTTTTTTATTACATTTATTATATTAAAAAAAATATAATATTAATATTAATTATCTGATTACATTATTTTTTATTTTAAACTAAATTTCTAATAACAATATATTGGGAAAAGAGCAATATTTACATCAATCAACATTTTTTGATATAATAATAATAATAATAATAATAATAATAATATATTAAATTTTTTTATATAAAATAACATATTTTATATAATTATTTGATATAAAATAACATAACATTATATTACATTACATTATAATTAGTAATATGTTATTATATTATAAAAACAAATTATTATCAATATTAATTATTAATATTTTATTACATTTATTATATCAATAAAAAAATATTATATTTATTATTTGATTAAAAAAATGTTAATATATAATATTAAGAAAAATAAAATATTATATTATATGAGAAAAATACATCATATAATTATTTAAGTATAATTATCCTGTAATAAAAAATAATATTAATTATTTGATTACAATATTAATATTAATTATTTGATTACATTATTTTATATTTTAAGCTAAATGTTAATAATAATATATTAAAAAAAACAAAATTTATATGAAACATTTTTTTTATATACTTATTTGATATATAAAACATTACATTATACTATAATTATTAATATATTATTATATCACATAAAAAAATATTATCAATATTGATTATTAATAGTTGATTACTATTATATCAATAAAATCACTTTATTAGATTTCATTTTCAAAATATTGATCACACTACCAACTTTTCTAACCTCTTAACTCAACAAAAGTATGGTGATCTTGGAAAGCTTCTCTTAATGCTTTTAGAGTACATAAACAAAATTCTAAAGAATCACAAGTAATCACTTACCCTCTTAACGTCCGATAAACCAATTAAGTCCTAGTGAACGTTAATCATCATAATCCCCATCAAGAAAAAAAACATTATATTTATTATCTGATTACCGAAGATATTAATATTTGATTACATTTATTATATAAAAAACACAAATTGAAAAAAAACAAAAACAAAAACAAAACACAAAACATTATATTTAGTATTTGATTACAAAATTTTTTAAGACATAACATCAACAAAAAGACATCATATAATTATATTTGATTGCATTTATTGTATCAATAAAAAAACACATTATACAAAAAAAAATTATATAAAAAACTTTGAATACATTTATTATATTAAGAAAAATAAAATATTAATATTAATTATTTGATTAAGAAAAATACAATATCAATATTATGTATTAATATTATTTATTTCATTATATTTATTATATCAAAAAAATATAAAAACCAAATGTCTACTAATAATATATTAAGCAATAAAAAAGACCACATTTTATATTTTTGTTGAATTTAAGATATTTTATATTTGTGGAAAGATATAAATATATTTTTGAAAGTTTCCATTATAAAAAATATATTTCCCATGAAAATTTTATTTTATTATAAAATATAAAAATAAAATAATATATACAAAGAAAACACCATGATATGAAATAATTTGTATCTTTGTGACACTAAAATGGTTGAAGATGAAAAACACTTTTCCCTAAAATGGTTAAGTTCAAGGCTCCTATATCGCATTAGATTTTTTTTTAAACTTCACCAAAGATTACTTTTTGTAATGTGTGGGA
>ML832057.1:12988-53442 GCA_009831015.1 Picea engelmannii | reverse complement strand
GGGGATTGATCTAATCAATAATAAATATATTTTATCTTTATCCACAAAAGGGGATAAGAATATTCTTTGCAGTTACACAATATTTTAACAGGTTTTCCCAACATACATCTCGTGTTCATTTGTGTGGATGGTGTTCTTTTGCTCATTTCTTTCATTTTCATATTTTAGTTATTTTCATAATTTCAAGCAATAAGCTAGTAATCAGTAATTTGAGATCTAAGAAAGTAATTCACATAATCAAAGATTTTAGAATATAATAAGATCTTTTGTGACAAATGTTCCAGTAGAACATCCATGACAGTTTATAGATAAGTTTAGAATAAACTACCCCTACACAAAACTTGTCTCTTCTTTCCAAACTACCTTCCACACCACTGATTGGATCCTTAGGGCCACTTCCTTAGCCATAATATTGTATCCAACACTAAGCAATGTAATGGGTCTCCAACCCCCAATTGTGTCCCTAGGGCCTAGCTGCATTCTTGGGAATGGGCTTGATCAAGCCTTGGTTGAGAGATTCCAAAAGGTTTACCAGAAGAGAAGATTTTCGCTGCCAAACAACAAAAATCATGCTCGATCGTGTCCCATGTGGCCTTAGCCAAACTCACAAGGAAGGCCATCCATACTTGTAGACTTGCCATTTTGCATGGAACTTAGAGCTGCAAAAAACTCCTCTTTCTAGAAGTCTCTGTGCAACCTTTCTCGATCACCACCAAAAACCTTGCGTGGAATAACCATACAACAAGCATTCCAAGCATGCACCACACAATCCATCAAAGCATATGGAGAAAAATATTCTGAAAATGAAGCTCAAACATACCTTTGACCTCTGTTGGATCCTCTACAAGAGATTCATCTGCCTTGTGCAACTCTTTTCTCTCTTTACAAGCCATCATCGAGGCCCACCCTCTCACCTGGAGTCAACGGATTTCCGTGCCCTGGTCTAGAGGGTCTAGAACCTTTCTCCTAGGCCAGTGGGATAGCAGGGTTGGCTTCCTTGGTGGGAGGCTACTATATGCCATTGGGCAATTTTTTATTGTACTTAGTTTAAAAACCAAGACTTAATACTACTAGTTTGCGATTTTTCTATCAACGAATTCTGAGAATGATCAATGACGAAGTTTACTATTTTTCAGATGTATTGTTCAACATTGAATGTCAATTGATGAATGGTGAAAATATTTGAATTTAAAAATGATTTTAAATCATTGCTTATTTACATTAATTTAATTCTGTTTTTTAATTTTTAAGCTATTTATATATATATATATATATATATGATGTGTCCCCTAACATACCTACGTCCCTGGTTCAAAAGATGTCATACCTGCACCCACACTCACACCCAGAACCCTACCCACGTACCTCTACTCACACCCAGAACCCTACCCACGTACGTATAGATGTTATCTAGGGATGCTTTTCAGGAGTACCCCCATACTAGGGGATGGGGGAATGTCTAGAAGTAGGTGCAATTTCATAGGCTAAATGACTTTTAAATTGTTTCCATATAATGAGGTCAGACGTTGATAGTAGATACAATTCATAGTCATATGTTTTTGGATAAATAATAAATATGCTATTATCAATTATTTTATTAAATATGAAACTTACCTAGATATGTTGAACATAGTGTAGTTGTCACAATGTGACCTATGAGAACATTTGTAGAATGATTCTTCAAAACTGTCTTTTTAAAGTGCAATTCCATGGGTCAGGTCCTATCTGGAGAGATGGGAGATGTAGTGGGAAGCCTTTCTACAACTATGTGGCAGAAGACCTCTGTGAGCCTGTAAGGCACATCTTTGACGCTATTCCACAATTGAACAAAAGATGAGGGGTGAGGGATCTGGAAGCACGTTGGCTAAGGAGCTTCCACTCAATTTGGAAACCTCAATAAACACAAAGGGACGGCTTATGCTCCACCAAGATTTGGCTGTCAAGACCAGGGTTCAAAAGGTTGCTTTACTGCTGCTGCATGCATGTTTTGTGGTAGGGATGAAACAGTTGAACATGTCTTTTTGGAGATGCCTGTTTTCCAAGACTTTTCATGCATCGTTTGAGGCATAATTTCACTCTCTTTTCACTGCTCTACTGTCTTGGAAAGGCCTTCTCGTTGGTAACACTTGGATGCTTAGGGACTGCTGCAACATTCTATGGCACACAGTTCGGTTGTCGCTATTGGCATTCTATGGAAATATTGTTGTAAGGCTACTTTTCATGAGAAACCCTCCCCTCTTGGCTTAGGGCGATTGAGTTTTTTCAAGCAGGATTTGGCTTTTCTTGTTAAAGCCAAACTCAGCTTTTTCCATAAAGATGTTGAAACTTGAAACCCTTCGCACTGGGGCACAGGCTCATATGCTAGCATTTTTGGGCAGAAATTTCCCTGTAATCCTGTTGTTAGATTGATGTAATTCTCTCTGTTCCATGATCTAACTCTTTGTTTCATGAAATAATATATGATGTATTTTTCTTAAAAAAAGAACACTCAATCTCTATGGAACTGGACCTGCATGCTACTGGTCAGTTTTGAATTGTCTGCATTTTGACAATGTGAACAATTAAGGACTGCTCTGCAATAAAACTTGAATTGAATATGTTAATAAAATTTATAAACCGACTTTTTCCATGAAGAGGGCTTTGCATAGTTTAGTGATGCACTATTCCAAAGGAATATCAATAGTTCCTTTGGATTTTGGAGGCAATGTTTATATGGTGGAAAGTTTCAGTTTCAATTTTTCTTTAATTCATAAGTTCATTGTTGATGCCAAAGACGGATATATTTTAAACTAGTACTATTATATATTTTAAAATATTTACTTCTGCATATATAAAGAACTGAGAGCATTTATTTATTGACATTTTGTTTCATTACTGGGGTGAAACCCTGGAGATTCAATGTTTTGAGATCTCTTTATCTTTAATTTGTGTGAGCTCGTTTCTTATTTGAAGCAGATATATAGTCCTTCGTGGGTTCCTCAATTGTCTTTGACGAATCAAAGTATCCTCACAGAATACCAAAGTCTTGGGCTTAAAGCTGAATTTCTTGTAATCTGCAATCTTGATTTTATCTAAATATCATACTACCTGCTTAATGCCTTGTAGCTTGTTTCATTCGTTAGTTGTTTAGCAGCATAAGGTCTTATTTCACTATAGTCAACAAGATAGTTGGAATTGAATTAGAAGTACAAAATTTGTTCCTAAAATCAGTGCCAATTGGTTAGGTGCAAGTCACGTCTTTTTGAATTTCTTAGCATTCTATCATTTGTGTGATTCATTATCTTTCTCGGGCGGTTATTTGGTATTTTAAGGCTGAAAGCCTGAATATATCTATGAAGCATATTATGCCTTTTCTAACATGCATCAAAGGTTGAAAAGATGATAAAGTGCTTAATTCTGTAGCGGTTTTCATATTTTTAATTTAAAAAAAATCTGTATGGCTATGTTTAAAATGAGACATAATTGTACAGGAATTATATTTGATAAAGAGATAACCGTGGATGATGAGGTTATACGGACAAGCAAGTATGTCCCTCAAATTCTTGATCCCTCCTATTTGATGGTGGCTATTTGACTGGGTAGATTAAGAAAAAAGTATAAGTTTACAATCAAAACTTTGAAATGTTCACATTATCTTCTTATGTAATTTATTTACCTTATCTATCTCATTATGTATCGTTATTTGAGGTTTTGTAATTGACTATAAGTGAATTTGTTTTTGGCATCTTGTTTAGGGATCCTCCTATGAAACCCTTCGTTGACGCTTCTTGTTTAGGGGAGGAGCACAAGTCATCAACATCTGCAGGAGATCCTTCTGCCAATGCAGCAAATAGAAAATCACAATCCAGAAAGAATGGTTGATGGATTCTGCCACCTCAGCAGTTCTTAATATAATGTCAGGGGAAATTAATAGACAAAAAAAAAAATGTAATTGTTTGGATTTCCGTTTGAAAGTCAAGGTATGATAGTTGTACTCGTTACAATGTCGACATTGTATTTTTGTCGTATTTTTCATGTGTGATGGGCTGCTGAACTGAAATGTTAAGGAAAACCATCTTTCCTTTAGTATTATGTAGCAGTTATAAACCGAGTAGTGTCCATCAGCTCTGGTCCTCTTCAGATGGAATATGCTTTTCTTTACCATTTTTAAGTAGGGACAATGTGTTGTCAACTAAAATCAAATGGGATACTTCTCTTAGGTTGTCACATGGAAAATAATTATATTGTCAACATGTGATTTTGTCTACTGTTTTTGCTTCTTGACTGTTATACTGTCTAGAAACCCTCATATGTGCAGGTTCTAGAATTATTGATTTATATTGGTTTCTTAATGGTAGTTGTTTCCTTAGTCTTGTGAGAGTAACATTTTATTGTAGTTTATCCTCTGGCTACTCGGATGTCTAATGTTGGAAGAGTCAATCCACCTTAAACAGGAGTTGTGCTAGTCTTACGGGGATCCGGGAAAGTAAAAAAATTAGAAGCTGGTGTTAGAGAAAAGTTTTGATTTTCATCTGTGTATATCATGTGAAATTTTTAATTCTATTTGGAACGATTGGTTGTGAGTTTTATATATTAAAAGTTAAGGTTGTTTGATGTTTCACCAATTTCCCAATTTGAGTGCAATAGCTCACTACCTCTTAAATGCATGACAACCCTGTTGACTTACACAACTTATATTAACTTGCATGTATTGGGATGTCAACAGATGTACTACAATAATTTATCCAATCCCTTTATCAATGCTATATAATATCACTTGTAAGCATACGGATTGGACTTACGCAACTCATAGAAATGGGGGATCCATCCTACGGCTTACCCATGTTAGTCGTCAAATCTTAAGCTGGAAATTGTCAACATCATCTAGTGATAATCTAATATGTGAATAATTTCAAAGCGAGTGGGCCTTCTTTCAATCCTTTAGCACTTAACTAGAGCCTTGGACAATGCTTATGCATGGAGTGTTTTTTCTTCATTATATGTTTAACAATTGCTAAGGTATAGTGCCATTGTACTTTTCTTAATGTCAAGATGGCTTTAAAATTCTTTACAAGGCCATTACCATAACTTCAAAATATCTAGAAATAATTTCCAAGCACAAATATCATGACTATTATCTACCAACCAAATCATGAATTCAAATATGCACTTGTTCAGATATTTTAATGAAATAAATGCAGAAGGCTATATACACAAAGTGGCATTGTTGGTAACAAGGAAGGGTAGTGTAACATACAGGTTGTTGGAAATCTGCTTATAGAATTTGATATGTTGATGTGAATGAAAAACTCAAATTTTCTACACTGTTAGGTACATATGCGGGGTGTGTGTGGATGGGTGGGGGAAGAAAACTCAGTCTACTAAATGCATGAAAAAACACAAGGACACAAGGATCATTTAGAACACAAGAAAATTCTGCACATTTATTTCTCCTCATGAATACACTAATATATAAATACAATGGTGGTCCTTACTATTTTCTGTGTTTTGTCACAAGTAAAGTTATTTGTAATAATAATAATCTTAAGGTCGCGACCAAGCCAGACACCAAATTGGTATATGAGACCCCCTTGTTTGTGGGACTAGGGACCCCCTTGGTGCAATTATTTGACGGCTAAAGTCTATAGAGGTGTACATACCCTACCCCCTTTGGATTTGAATGTGTAACCTCCAAGGAGGAAACACTTGTCCTTAAACATTAGACCCACTCATGTTGTACAATAAGTGTGATGATAGAAATGAATCCATTTAGTTGTTGTCTATTAGAAGAAATCACCAACTAATTGATTTCATTTATGCTATCTTCCAATATTGCAAAAAGCATGAATGAAGTTAGATAGCTTCCTCACTTGTGTTCTTCATGCTCATCACCAATGACCCTTTTGGTGAGAATATCTGTCACCATCTACTCTTTTCTATTGAAAATGAGATTGATCCCTCATGACATAATATTTTTCGTACAAAGTGATACTGAATGGCCTTATGCTTTGATCTAACATGATAAGCGGGATTCTTTATTGAAGCCATTGAATTTTGACCATAAATTAGAAGTCATTAGGTCCTTTTGTATAAACCCAATTTGCTTAAACTTCATGAGCCAAATTACATCTTTTGATGCTTGAGTCGCTGCAATGTATTCAACCTCTATGGACGACAACGCAATTTTGGACTTCCTTTCGCTCCTTTGACTCACAACTCCACCCAACAAGTTAAACATATTTCATGTCATTGAGCCTACAATGAAATGGACCACCACCCTAGTTTTGTATCATCATATCCTACTCAACAATTTAAACTTACTCGATTGCTTCCATTGCAGTAGATTCCATAGTTTAGGGTTACTTTCAAGAACATGAAAATCCTTTACTTCCATCCAATGTTGTGCTATTGGTTTACTCATGTATTCGCTTACTACCATTACATAAGTTATGTTAGCATTAAACTACGTACCACATTGTTATATGTATTTTATTTCATATTTTCTTCTTCCATTGTTTGAGAATACATATCTTGAGATATTTTTTGTTGCTATCAATAAATTAAACATTCTTATGGTGTGTTGGCGCGCAATGGGTGTAATGTTCCCAAGCCAAGATGCAAGGAACATCACGATTTTGGGTGTCTTTTTAAAACTTTTATTGGTTGTGGTATTTTGTCAAACACTTTGCTTACAGTTACGCTTAGGGTTTTACTGATGTGTTTATATGTGTGTTTGTAGCAATAGACAAGAAGATACAATCATGGAGCATACCTCAACCATATGCAATATGATAGACAAGACAAAACATCTCAAATATGCTTTTATTCATGAAATAGAATAACCTGCTACAACGAAGATGTCGATCTGGAATGCTCAACAGATGGCTAAGAAGATAGACAATAGAAGATAGGAGCTGCAACAAAATTCTCCAATCGAAGATGCCACAAGCCTCCAAAGGCCAAATATCCAATGAAGATCAAGACAAGAATAGATTTGGCCATATGAAGTGCCAAAGCCCTAACTGAATGATGCCACGTCCTGCTGGAAAGATGAAGCTCTTCAACAATTCGGCCCTACTGCCAAAGGTGTCCAATCACCCAAGAAATATGCCAAACAGTAGATTAGGTGATGGCAAGAACAACCCAGGTGCCCAAATCTCCAAGATCCCACTCAAACCCTATGGATATGAACCTCCTCCAATGTATGGTGTGCCCCCTCTAGATGCCTGAAACCCTAATAATTCGGCCTCTCTCCTAGAGACCTCCAACAACTCCACCAATCCACTAGAATGATAGATCGGGGCACGACAATGAAAACCCAAGTGCTTAACTAGGCAAAATACCTGCTAGATCCTTAGATCTAGCTATCCTCCAAGATGTGGTGCGCCCTCCTCTTGGGAAATCGTCCCACACTCAATACAAATGCATCCACCACCAAAACACCTCCGGAGTCCACCAAGAATAATGCTATGACACCTGCAAAGGAAACCCAATACGTGGAATTCCCAAAATCACTTCTCCTCAGCTAGGACGAATCCTCCCTCAATGGATGGTGCGCCCCTCTTGTTGGAAACCGTAACTGGTGTGCCCTCTCTCTCTCTGCCCCTGCAACTGATGTAGAATCCTCCTGCAACAGAGTAGATCTAGAACTAGAATGGTGTGGGAGAGTATTGCATCTCTGAGACCAAGCTTGGGACAAGCTAGGTGGAATTTTTCACCATCGAATCGTCCTCTAGGGTTTGTTAAGTCAAAACCCTCAAAACTCCCAATGTTGGGCTCACTAGCTAAAAACCAGATATCAAAAGATGATCATACATGAATGAATGAGTAGAGGCCCTTGCCTTTCCTTTACACTTTTTGTTCACCTTGTCCCTCCAAAGTGACTTTCATTTTATTAATATTTAATTAATTAATTAAATCACTTTAATTAATTAATTAACCTTTTTACCTCTGAAAAACACCTTATCTCTCCTTGTGGCTTCCTTGGCCACTGAAAGTCACTTTTTGTCATCCTATCTTGTAGTGTTGTTCCTCCCGATTCCAATGAGCTATTACACTGAGAGGTTCCTCCAAGTATAGTGCCCAAAATGACCTCTTCAGTGAATTTAATTGACTTATAGCAAAAAATACTCAAAACCCTGGAAATCGTCAGAATGCCACGGAACTAAAGCCAATCTATGCGAAATGGCTCATAATGATGAAATATGATGAGTAACGCAAGCTGGACCCCACAATGCCTCTCAATAACCCCTACACTCGCTATAACATCCCTCTAGCTAATTTGGTCATCATAAACCTCTACGTTGTGATGATGTCCCAAAGTGGGGACATTACAGTCCTCCCTGTTAGAAAATTGTTTGTCCTCAAGAAATAACCAAATCCTCTCAAACAATATACCAGGATCCCATGTCCACCTGTGGGATACAAAGTAGAACCCATCAAAAGATGAACACTCATACACTACTCTGACTATGACTGTCTTCCCCCTGCATACATACTGGATCCTCCTTTCCTGGATCCTCATGCTGAAATACCTATGACCATTGGACCTGCTGTCCAGAAACTGTATCTGTAAAGACACCTCTGTAGAAGTACATGTCCAACCATATCCATGCCCGATCATAATGATCAAGATAGAGAAACTGCCTCGCTCCATAGGGAAAGTCCCTGCAAGCCCACTCCAAACCAACCCATGGGGGCCTATGTGGCTCTCTAGCGCAACCTGGGTCACCCTGTAGTAAAACATCCTACTAGCCAAATGGACACCCAGATCCCATGGCCACTTGGAAGTTTATCACTTCCAATCTCTACTAGCCGTCCCCGTGTCGGACTGATCACTGTCTAAAGCTCTATGTGCTCATCTGCTATCATCTGGCCTATGGTGCTCACCATCACGCACCAAGTCTCAGTTGGTTGCCTAGACAATCCACCTCTATCCTGCTGCATGCCGTAAATGCACTCATGTCAGGTGGTTTCGGCCTAACCACTCTCCATGTCTCATCTCCCCTGCAACTGTTGATATTGCGAAGATGACCTCTCATAACTATGTGTTGCTGCAAAGGAGGGGCATCTACATGCTCCCCGACGTGTGTCTCCTCCCTGCATATCAATACACTCCTCTGGATCTCACTGTAAACCTCTGCATGTCTTTGTGAGTCATTACTCACCACTGTATGCTCCTGCATACGCAGGTAGTCCCCTGTATACCCCTGCAACATCATGGATCCTAGGCGTACTACTAGATCAATCTCTACATGAAGGTCAATCCCTCTCGAGACACAAATGGAAGTATCATCAAAACTGCCCCTGGATCTGGAGCCCCCATGTGTAGGTGAGTGCCTGATTGTCTCAAAGATCCTCTCATGCGCCCTCGGACCGTAACTCTCCATACTCATCAGTGATCCTGTGCACACCTCAGACTCCTCCATCAACTAGTGCTCCTCTGCCAGACCACCAACATCCTCTAGTGATGTGACGAATGATGTATCTGGATCTACATGTCCATGGTGTGCATCCCTCACAAAAGGCTCCTCCATCATATTTGACATACTACTGGTATCCTCATGTGATGTGGCTGTCATAGGGGTCTGAAAGGATGACCAAGGTGTCACGACCCTCATAGGGCACTCATCCAATTCAAGTGCTAACACGTGTGAATCCTCACTAGTGTCACCACTCTCTTGAGGTGTAAGGTCATCAATAGTATGTGATATGTCTGCTGAAGCACTGGTGCTATCATCCTGTCCATCCGACTATCTATCCACTATATAGGGGTCACTATCCTCCTCAAGCGTACTAGAATCATCATTCTCTGTGCAAGAGTCACTCTCATTATCAAACTGCTCCAGATAAGCATCAATCGATCCATCCTCACATGCCTCATCATCACTGTCATAGTGCACCTCAATAATATGCATCTTACCCTTACCCATACACTTATGATCTGGTTCCCAAGGCACCTTGCAACTGTAGCAAAGCTGCGTTCTCTTAATGGGTGTGGGGGTCCTTTGAAAGGCTGCTCTGATTTCCTCCCTTTCCTTGACCCAACGTGCAATCTTCTTTTTGCTCCAACTAGGATTTTTATAGGATAGGAACCATTGGAATGTTATTAACCCTTTGAAATTATTGATGGTTTCATATTCCCTCTCACACTCCTCAATCCTGTTAACAATATCCATCTTTATTGTAACTCTGCTAATCCCCACTGGCTGATAGGAATCTAAGCTCAGATACCACTGTAATGTTCCCAAGCCAAGATGCAAGGAACATCACGGTTTTGGGTGTCTTTTTTAAAACTTTGATTGGTTGTGGTATTTTGTCAAACACTTTGCTTACAGTTATTCTTAGTGTTTTACTGATTTGTTTATATGTGTGTTTGCAACAATAGACAAAAAGATACAATCATGGAACATACCTCAACCATATGCAATATGATAGACAAGCCAAAACATCTCAAATATGTTTTTATTCATGAAATAGAAGAACTTGCTACAATGAAGATGTCGATCTGGAATGCTCAACAGATGGCTAAGAAGATAAACAATAGAAGATAGGAGCATCTACAAAATGCTCCAATCGAAGATGCCACAAGCCTCCAAAGGCCAAATATCCAATGAAGATCAAGACAAGAATAGATCTGGCCGTATGAAGTGCCAAAGCCCTAACTGAATGATGCCATGCCCTGCTGGAAAGATGAAGCTCCTTAACAATTCGGCCTTGCTGCCAAAGGTGTCCAATCACCCTAAGAAATATGCCAAACAATAGATCGGGTGATGGCAAGAACAACCTAGGTGCCCGAATCTCCAAGATCCCTCTCAAACCCTATAGATCTGAACCTCCTCCAATGTATGGTGTGCCCCCTCTGGATGCCTGCAACCCTAATAATCCAACGTCTCTCCTAGAGACCTTCAACAGCTCCACCAATCCACTAGAATGATAGATCAGGGCACGACAATGAAAACCCAAGTGCTCAACTAGGAAAAATACCTGCTAGATCCTTAGATCTAGCTATCCTCCAAGATGTGGTGCACCCTCCTCTTGGGAAATCATCCCACTCTCAATACAAATGAATCCACCACCAAAACACCTCCGGAGTCCACCAAGAATAATTCTATGACACCTGCAAAGGAAACCTAATACCTAGAATTCCCAAAATCACTTCTCCGACGAATCCTCCCTCAATGGATGGTGCGCCCCTCTTGTTGAAAACCCTAACTGGTGCACCCTCTCTCTCTGCCCCTGCAACTTATGTAGAATCCTCCTGCAACTGAGTAGATCTGGAACTAGAATGGTGTGGGAGAGTATTGCATCTCCGAGAGCAAGTTTGGGACAAGCTAGGTGGAATCTTTCACCATCGAATCGTCCTCTAGGGTTTGTTAAGTCAAAACCCTTAAAACCCCCAATGTTGGGCTCACTAGCTAAAAGCCAGATATCAAAAGATGATCATACATGAATGAATTAGTAGAGGCCCTTACCTTTCCTTTATGATTTTTGCTCACCTTGTCCCTCCAAAGTGACTTTCATTTTATTAATATTTAATTAATTAATTAAATCACTTTAATTAATTAATTAACTTTTTAACTTCTGAAAAACACATTATCTCTCCTTGTGGCTTCCTTGGCCACTGAAAGTCACTTCTCGTCATCCTATCATGTATTCATGTTCCTCCCGATTCCAATGAGCTATTACATTGAGAGGTTCCTTCAAGTATAGTGCCCAAAATGACCTCTTCAGTGAATTTAATTGACTTATAGCAAAAAATACTCAAAACCCTGGAAATTGTCGGAATGCCACGGAACCAAAGCCAATATGTGCGGAATGGCTCATAATGATGAAATAGGATGAGTAATGCAAGCTGGACCCCACAATGCCTTTCAATAATCCCTGTACTCACTATAACATCTTTCTGGCTACTCTGGTCATCATAAACCTTTGCACTGTGATGATGTCCCAAAGTGGGGACATTACAATGGGTATACTCGGGGCTCAACATTAATTCACCAACAAAACCATTAAGATACTGACCCTTTCGACATCACCTGCAAGGAGGCGAAGTCTCACCCGAGGTATCTATGGGGACTGCAGGAACCAAGTTTCCACAATTGTGAAGGGATGTGGGGCATTCATTCTTACTAGTATATTTAACATTCATTCATTATAACATATAACTTGTGTGCAAAACCATCAGATAACATATTCATATTAACATTTCATTCATTAAGTGCGCGCAATAACCACAACAATAAACAAACACATTACAACATACACAAAGACACCATATTTAACGTGGTTCACCCCAAACTGGGCTACGTCCACAACGACTGACTCATATCATTTAGAATCGTCTCTTACAAAAGGTGCGCATTGCACTCATACATGATAACTTAGTTATATCCCAAAATTCCCTTGCAGTTCGTGCATATAGTGCACATTTAGCTCTCCGCTCATACTCTTCCATATACTAACTCATGCATAGCTCACCAAAACTCAAAACAACCACTACCACCACTACCATCACCACCGCTACCCCAAAAACCCTTTACATATTTATACTTTTACATTAGGGCTTAGCGCGTTACAAAATGGACCAAAATGTCTAACTTCTTTTAACTAACTTCCTCCTTTCGCGCGCACTGCTCTTGAAAGTGTGCTAACTTCCTTCCTTTCTTCCGCACACACTGCTCCTTAGTCGAATTGTCGCACGGTTTTCTCTTGTGCAATTTCCAAAATTGGTCCCAAAATTTCCTGCTCCAACAGGCTCCCAACACTCACTTGTGGCTCGTCCCGAGCCACTTCAGGCCTTCTACCATGTCACAATGAACTTCCAAAATGTTTCTCTTGTAGTTGCGACCTTTTCTTTTATTTGTGTTTCCTGCTGCAAAATTCCCTCTGTTGTCTCTGTAGTAATGTGGGTCTTTAGCTTCTCTGCATTCTCTTGCAATTCATGCTTTACTATGGCTTGCGCAGCTGCAAGTTCCTCTGTTACCCATAATGCTTCCTCATGCAACATCTCAATCTTTTGTGCGCGAGCCTGCTGTTTAGCTCTTATTTGGTTTATGCCTAAGTACAACTTCTTATTCTTCGCGATTGAAACCATATTTTTTGCTGGTAGCAGAGTGCTCATCATCTCTTTAAACTTTTGTGCCTCCCCCAGCGCAACCTGCAACTTATGCCATATTCCTTGCAACTTTGCATCCTCTGTTACCTGAGTCCATACTTGTGTGTTTTCTTCATACAACTTGGCACACTCCTCCTCCAAACTCTTGATACTTCAATTGTTGTTGTCGTTGTCTTCTCTCTTTTCTCCCTTGAGGGTGGAGTACTTGGCGTAGTGCGCGCTTCTAAGTCTACTATCTTTGCTTGGAAGCCCTGAGTGGCTTCGCTAATTTTCGACACTTGTTCTTCCAATGCAATATCAACTTCCATTGGTATCTCTAGAAAAAATTTGTACACTTCTTGCATCACGTTTTTCAAATTTCCTGCTCTCTCTTCATCCTCATCCCACAACATCATAACTTTGCTATATTCTATATGCAATGTTGCCTTATTATTTGTCACTTTTGTCAATTTTGTTTTCGTCGACTCTGTACGTAAATGTATCTTCTGCATAATACTTATCTGCAAACCCTTCAACACATTCATCGGCAACTGCGACAAGACTAAGTCAATATGACATAATGCTTGTGCTTTCTCTTGCATCTTTGTCGAGGGGAGCTCTATATCCCTTGGTGATATCTTTATCATTCAACGCTCTGCTAATACTTCTATAAGGTTGGTTGTCATTGATGTCAACCCTTGAAGAAAGTCTGGTCACGAATTCCGATAGCACAAAGGTTTGGGTAATGGACCCAAAGTTGTTTCATGTATAATGGTATGAGTTTTAATATATTTGAAGGTAATACTATTCTATATGGATAGTACATGTCATGCCATTTGTGGTGGTATGTGGAACGCCACATAACTCCTCACGGTTTGAGAGTTATGGCCTTACGAAGTTGGAGGACCCACATATGTTGGCTTGAAGTCCCAAAAGGTCAAAGAAGTCAAAGAGCTTGCAAAGAAGAAATTATTATTTAAATGATAAAGTAAAGTGACAAAGTCAAGAAGGATTATTTAAATAATAAAGTGAAGTGACAAAATCAAAGAATATTATTTAAATGATAAAGTGAGGTGACAAAGTCAAGGAGGAATATTTAAATGATAAAGTAATGAAGAAATTTCTAATTATGGAAAGTGGGTAACCCTAAAAATGAGGAAAATAGGTTAAGTGACGTATAAATGGGTTAAGTGACCTAGAAATAGGTTAAGTGACGCAGAAATTTGTTAAGTGACCTAGAAGATGCTATTTGGAGAGTATAAATAAGAGACAAGACTCTCTCATTTTAAAATCACACTTGAGCATATTGAATATTTATAGGTGACTGAGGTAACCAAAGGATATCTAAGCCGAATTTCAGAGGGAAGGTGAAGAAAATAAGGTCAGAATTCAAGAGAGGATACATTCTTTTGATGATGCTTTCCAAGGTATGTCATCTCACCATTTTCACAATAATTTTTTTTATAGAATGATTCAGACCGTGAAATTGATAGGCCATTGAGGAAACATATCCAAGTATATGATGTAAAAAATTCAACTTGTGGGTTGTTGTATTTTTAAAGTTACACTATGTGGAAAATAGGGTTTGTGGCTAGTCTCGAAACTAGTCTAAAACACATGTTTCAGGTAAAAACATCATAACTTCTTTATAACAGATCCAAATTCAGTAAGACCAAATGTGTTGGTTAGAGTACAGTCTTTAGTATGCTATTGAACATTTTCAGATCCATTCAACAAATATTCCGTGTGAGGCACACTCTACAAGGTCGCTCTCTAGAATAAGCCATAATTCAACAAGGTATGTCATTTTTTCTATAACTCATTTTCTGAGAGGTTTCAAGTAGTGACACCTGGAGGAATTGCATAAAACAAACTGAAGAACATTGTGTACTACTTTCAGATCTTTATTCATTACAATTACATAGTTATGATTATTTTAAGTTAGGGTTGTTTATTAATCCCAAACTAATCATGTGAGATTAAAGAAAAGTTTGATGAAAATGCTAGTCTCTTGTTGTGAAAGTTAATAAAGGTTTGCAGGTATGTGATCATATACACCAGGTCTATTACAGAGTTACAAATCATATTTGGATGATGGAATTGATGAGGGCTTTTGGTTAAGGTACATGTTGGGTACATGGTTGAGACAAGTAGTTGATGAGGACACATACATGAGGTGTATAGTTGATGATGCTGATATATATTGATAAGTCATAATTGATGAGTAGTTGGCACATGATTGGTACATACTTGGTACATGGTTGAATGCACTTGTTTATGGTACAAGTTGATTATAGGTTGTTTGGTATAGTTTGGTGCATGGTTGATGGACTTGTTTATGGTACAGGTTGATGTACAAGTTGATTAATGCATGGTTCCGGTTTATTGGTACATGTTTACAACGGTATTTCACAGTGATAGTGTGACAATGGTTCCATCATTCTACTTCTACTTCAGGGTGGTTGGACGGGGCAAGGACATGTGGTTGTAGCCACTTTCCGGTTGTAGCTGGAGAACATCGGGGGTTGTAGCCTCCTTCTTGTTGTAGCCATAGAATAGGGGAGTTGAAGTTTCTTTCAGGTTGTAGCCTGAGAATAGGGGTGTTGGAGTTTCTTTCAGGTTGTAGCCTGAGAAACAAGGGGGTTGGAAAACAAAGGAAGTTGGTGCTTCCAATGAATGTAATTCTTCAAGACATATAAGAAAAAACATTCTGTGGTTTTCTCCCGCTTTGGGTTTCCACGTAAAACACTGGTGTATTTTGTATGAGTATGATTGTTCATTTGTTCATTGCTTATTTACTCTGTAGTTATTGGATGATAATGATACATTCATATAATACTTGGATTATAAGGTTAAAAATGATTAGATTGCTCTATTAATGATTCACCCCCCCTCTCAGTAATCCAACAATTGGTATCAAAGCTGGTTCCTTCAGAAATCAGTTTAACCACTGAAAGGTAGATCATGGAGAGCAACAACTTGTATAAAAATGAAATATCACAATTCAATGGACATATGTGTGCATTTTGGAGCATAAGGATAAAAATGTATATACATGCACATGGATTTGAAATTTGGCAATCAATTGTAGATGGATACAAAACACCAATAGTTGCACCAACACATGACAAAGCAGTGAAACTCGGTCAGAATAATTCCAAAACCAAAAATACACTTCTGAATGGTATTAGTGAAATGATATTCACCAAAGTTGCACATTGTAAATCCACTAAAGAGATTTGAGACAAACTTCAAAATATTTATGAAAGAGATTCAAAAGTCAAAGCAATAAAGCTTCAAACTTACAGAGGTCAGTTCGAACAACTTAATATGAAGGAAGATGAGATTATTGCAGCTTACTTTTTACGAGTTGATGAAACAGTAAATGCAATCATAGGATTGGAAAAATAAATCAAAGAATCTGTAATTGTTCAAAAAGTACTAAGATCTCTTCCTATGAGATTTGACCCTAAGATATCATCACTAGAAGAAAGATCAGATCTAAACTCAATAAACATGGACGAATTACAAGGAATCTTCACAACATATGAAATGCGAATTGAACAAGAAAATCCAAATATAAAAGAAGCAACCTTCAAAGCATCCAAAAAGTCAAAGCAAAAGGGAAGACAAAAAGAAGAACATAGCAGTAACAATGACGTCTTAGAAGATGATGAAGAAATGACCAACTTTGTCAAAAGACTGAACAAGGTAACCGACGGTAGGTATAGAGGTAAGCTTCCTTTAATTTTTTTTAATTGTAATGGTATTGGTCATTTTGCTAACAAATGTCCTTATAAGAAAAAGAGAAATGATGAAGGTTACTCAAAAGACAAACAAACATTTAAAGACAAAAGAACCAGAAATAAAGTTTTCAAGAAAAACTTATGCACCAAAGAAGACATCTCATCATCAGATGAAGATGAAGTCAATGACAGTGAGACAAAAATAGTTCTATTCATGGAAGTAGAAGACTCTGATGAAGAAGATTTCGAAGAAAAATATGAAGAAGTCGAAGAAGAATATGAAGAAGTCGGAGAAGAAATTGAAGAGGCAGAAGTTGACTACTGAGAGGAATTAATGTGTGTCATAGAAGTTATCAGAAAAGAAAAGAAGAAAAACAAGAAACTACAAACAAAATTACATAAGAAATAAGTCACTCCAGAACTAGAACAAATGATCACAAATTTGAAGGTTCAAATATAAGAAGATAAAAGAATTGAAGAAGCACTCAAAGAACAACTAAAAGAAAAAGACAAGATTATTGAAAACTTGGAAGTAGAGATTGTCACATTAAGAAAGGATCTTCAAAAGAAAAGCTCAAAAGTTTTGGATGACATTATCAACAACCAAAAATCTCATCATGACAAGTCTAGACTTGGATACAATCAGACAAAAAAATGATCAAGCTCCAAAACAACAAAGCAAAAGACATATCCAAAAAGCTATGCATAAATAATCAAGGGGGATAGGAAGATCTACAAGGAAGATTACAGGGACACTCCTCCACTGAGAAGATTCAGATTTTAGAATCAACAACCAACAGATAGGCCTCAAGAAGAAAAATAATTTATAAGAGTACCTCATTTCAGAATATCTTCAACTCCTAGGTATCAAACGATCGTTTTTGGTTTATATTATGCATGTAATAATTTTGGATATAAAACTATGAATTGTAGAGCTAACAACAGGAACACAAACAACTTTGAAAATCATACACAAAGGGGTTATCCAAGAAGGCCTAGTGAAACACAGAGAAGAAGTTACAAGATGTTTGAATATTTGAGCACCGAAATGGAACGTTACAAATGTAACAATTTTGGACACATGGCCAAATATTGCAAAATGACAGTCCCTCCTAGTGAACCGCAACATAATAACAACAGTCACAGACATGAACCTCAGAAAATCACATGGATAAGAAAGCAAGATCAATATAGAAATGAAGAATGCACACTTTCTTTACAAGCTAAACATAAGAAACGTGGTTGGTATGTTGACAATGGCTGTTCAAAACACATGACAGGGAATAGAGACAGGTTTCTTACATTACGAAAGGAAAGAGATGGATCAATCTCCTTCGGAAATGATGATTCAGATAAAATCATTGGAAAATGCACAGTCATAATTGGGAACACAAATACCAAAGAAAAAATGTTTTACTAGTAGAAGATATGAAACCAAGGTTCTACTATTATAAGTGTGAGTCAAATGTGTGACCAAGGTTATAAAGTTACTTTCAATTCACAAAAGTGCGAGATAAGAAAAGAAGGTTCATGAAAATTGATTGCTACAGCTGCAAGAACTTCAAGCAACATATATGTATTAAGTGAAATTGGAAATGAAAAGTGTTTTCTAGGAAAGGAAGATGAAAGTTTGCTATGGCACGGAAGAATGGGTTACATACATTTTGATAACCTCTTCAAAGTCAACAGAAGAGAATCAGTTAGAGAAATGCCCCGGATCACGAAACCAACCAACACTTTATGCAAGCATTGTCAACAAGAAAAACAAACAAAGACCAGGTTCAAATCAAAAGAATATTCAACGACAAGACCACTGAAAATTATGCATACTGATCTAGTTGGACCAACTACAACAAAGGGTCTAAATGGTGAGAAATACTTTATGTTGTTATTTGATGATTATACAAGAATGACTGCAGTTTGCTTTCTTAGGAATAAGTCAGAAGCTTTTGAAAACTTCAAGATCTACTAGGAAATGGTTGAAAATAAAATGGATTCAAAAATCGAATGCTTGAGATCTGATAATGGAGGAGAGTTCACTTCAAAGGAATTTATGGACTACTACAACAGTCATGGAATAAAAAGACAATTCTCCGTTGTTAGGACACCTTAACATAATGGAGTTGTTGAAATAAAAAACATGACAATACAGGAAATGGCTCGAACAATGCTAATGAATTCCAACTTGACAGATATATTTTGGACACACGCAGTGCATACAACAGTTCACATTCAAAACAAAGTAATGCTCAGAAACAACACTGACAAAACTCCCTATGAGCTATGGAAAGGAAGACCAACAAATGTGAAGCACTTCAGAGTTTTTGGAAGCAAATGCTACCTCAAAAGAGAATATGGTAAAATGAGAAAGTTTGACTCTCGTGTGGACAAATGAGTACTTGTTGGTTAATCAAGTACAAGGAAAACATACAAGTGTTACAATCTGAGATTGAACAAAGTTGTAGAAAAAATCAACGTAACAATTGATGAAACAGACATACTAGAATCAAAGGAAGAAGAAAATGAATCAATGGAACAACTTTTCGAAGAAGAAACAGAAGATGAAAATGAAGTAGAATAGGAAGATGAAGAGAATCCAACATAAGCAGAAGAACAAGTTCAACAAGTGTCTCCAAAGACACCTAGTAGACGAGTACATAAGAATCATACTTCAGATTAGATTATCAGAAACAAAGACGTGTGATTTGAGACTAGAAGAATAATCCGTTCACCAGAAAAAACACACCTAGCACTCACATCTACGATTGAACCAACTTATTTTAAAGAGGCCAGGAAGGATGAATTTTGGAACAAGGCCATGGATGAAGAATTGGATTAAATAGATAAAAATGACACTTGGGAATTGATTCCAAGACCAAAGGATAAGAATGTGATCGACACAAAGTGGGTATATAAGAATAAATTGAACGAAGATGGACATATTACAAGGAACAAAGCTAGATTGGTATGTAAAGGATATGCACAGGTTGAATGAATCGACTTTGAAGAGACATTTTCCCTAGTTGCAAGAATGGAAACAATCCGATTGTTTTTAGCTTATGCATGCTCCAAAAATATTAAAGTGTATCAGATGGAAGTAAAATCAGTTTTTCTGAATGGGGAACTTGAAAAATAAGTATACATTGAAAAACCAAAAGGATTTCAGTTGTCAGAGAATGCAGACTATGTGTGCAAATTAAAGAAGGCCTTGTATGGTCTAAAATAGGCTCCCAGAGCATGGTACTATAGACCGGATATATATTTATAGCAGACAAGGTTCAGAAAAAGAGGTCTAAACAACAACCTCTACATCAAGGTAAGTCAAGGTAATATTATTTTAATTGACGTTTATGTTGGTGATATTATTTTTGGTAGTGATGATGACAGGTTAAACCATAAATTTGCAAAGGATATGCATAATGAATTTGAAATGTCATTACTTGGAGAACTATCATTCTTTTTGGGACTTCAGATACGTCAAAGAAACCAAGGAATTTTTATTTCTCAAACCAAGTATATCAGAGAAATGCTAAAGAGGTTCAGAATGAAAGATTGCAAACTAGTTATCACTCCCATGCAAATTAGTTGCAAGTTAAACAAAGACGATGATTCAAAGTCTACAGATCAGAGAAAATACAGGTCAATGATTGACAACCTACTATATGTGACAACATCCAGACTAGATGTAATTCATGCAGTTGAACAATGGACACGATTTAAAGCAACACCAAAGGAATCACATGTATTAGCAGTGAAGAGAATTTTCAGATATCTCAAAGGAACATAAGAGTTTGGATTATGGTATCCAAAAGGAAAGGATCTATCTCTTATTTCCTACACAGATGCAGATTGGCCAGGTTGTATTGATGACCAATGAAACACCAGTGGAACAACGTTCTACTTGGGTGAGTGTTTAGTATCATGGCTAAGCAAGAAACAATCATTAGTATCTCTATCTACAGCCGAGGCAGAGAATATTGCAACAACATCATGTTGTACACAGGTTCTTTGAATGAAACAAACTTTGACATATATACAGGTTGAGCATGATGAACCCATTCCAATCTATTGTGATAATACAAACGTCATTAGTATCTCAAAGAACCTGGTGATGCACTCCAAGAAGAAGCACATTCCAATCAAGTATCACTTTCTACGGGAACATGTTGCAGAAAAGAACATCAGAGTTGAGTATGTGGGCACAAAAGAACAAGTGGAAGACATCTTTACAAAACCACTTCCACGAGAATCCTTTGAGTATCTTCACTAGAGACTCAGAGTTATTTCTACTCCAAAATGAATGATTTTGAATGCTTATCTTATATGTCTTAGATGTACACGAGGAAACACCATAAAGAGGACAGTTCAATTAGGAGGAACAACCACGGATGGAAAGCTACCTTTTCCATTGATGACAAAGGGGGAGAGATTCATCAGATGCAGAGGACAGAGGCATGATTCCAGAGGGAGAAATGGTCACATAGATGAAGATGACATAGGCATGGTTCCAGGGGGAGCATGCGTGATATGACTTCAGTATTGCATGAAATGATTTTAGTATTTCATTAGAGGGTTTCCATCAATGCCAAAGGAGGATATTGTTGGTTAAGGTTGGTTGTCATTGATTTCAACCCTTGAAGAAAGTCCGATAGCGAATTTCGGTAGCACAAAGGTTTGGGTAATGGACCCAAGTTTGTTTCATGTATAATGGTATGAGTTTTAATATATTTGACGGTAATTCTATTCTATATGGATAGTACATGTCATTCAATTTCTTGTAGTATGTGGAATGTCACACAACTCCTCACGGTTTGAGAGTTATGGCCTTACGAAGTTGGAGGACCCTCATATGTTGACTTGAAACCCCAAAAGGTAAAAGAAGTCAAAGATCTTGCAAAGAAGAAATTATTATTTAAATGAGAAAGTAAAGTGACAAAGTCAAGAAGGATTATTTAAATAATAAATTGAAGTGACAAAATCAAAGAAGATTATTTAAATGATAAAGTAAGGTGAAAAAGTCAACGAGAAATATTTAAATGATAAAGTAATGGAGAACTTTCTAATTATGGAAAGTGGTTAACCCTAAAAATGAGGAAAATAGGTTAAGTGACCTAGAAATGGGTTAAGTGACCTAGAAATGGAAGTGACCTAGAAGATGCTATTTGGAGAGTATAAATAAGAGACAAGGCTCTCTCATTTTAAAATCACACTTGAGAATATTGAATATTTATAGGTGACTGAGGTAACCAAAAGATATCGAAGCCGAATTTTAGAGGGAAGGTGAAGAAAAGAAGAGCGAAATTCAAGAGAGGATAAATTCTTTTGATGATGCTTTCTAATGTATGTTATTTACAGGTCATCTCACCATTTTCGCAATAATTTTTTTTCTAGAATGATTCAAACCGTGAAATTGATAGGCCATTAAGGAAACATATCCAAGTATCTATGTTAAAACATTCAGCTTGTGGGTCATTGTATTTTTGGAGTTACATATCCAAGTATCCAAGTATGAAATGTTGCCTTATTATTTGTCACTTTGGGCAATTTCATCATTGTGGACTTTGTGCGTAAATGTATCTCCTGCGTAACACTTATCTGCAAACCCTTTAACACATTCATCGACAACTGCGACAACACTAAGTCAATATGACTTAATGCTTGTGCTTTCTCTTGCATCTTTGTCGAGGGGATATCTATAGCCCTTGGTGATATCTTTATCATTCATCGCTCTGCTAATACTTCTGATGGGTGAGAGGTCGCCAATGTTTCTTCTGTCATCTTTGTTTTACTCTTCGTATGTTCTTTCTTTGTCCTTTTCTCTAGTGCTATCTTTGTTTCTTCCAAAAGTTGACACAATGAAGCTATCTTCTCCTGCACATACGTGTGTATCTCCTCTTGTTTTTGCATCGCGCACTGAAACGCTTCGTCCAACACTTCCGTTACTTGATCTCCTATTTTCTCCAGGTCATCTTCTATCAGGGCCTGGGGGGCCACTTCCTTGAATTCTTTCCTCTTCTTGCGTTGGTGTATTGATTTACCCTTATCATGTTCTTTCCTCTTCTCTCCAGGGCATGATACTTTTTTTTGTGTGTCTCCTGTGCCATTTCTTTTTCCTTCTTCTTCTTCTGCTTTTTCTTCCGGATCGTTCTCTAGTTCTGTCTCCTTCTCTGGTTCAGTCTCCTTTTCCGGTTTCTCTGTTTCTGGTATTGGGGTTTTCTATTCTTGCTCCTAGTCTTCTATAGTCTCTCCAACTTCATCTCTTGTCAACCTATATCTAGTCGTCAACCACTGCTGATCCGGGTCCCTCTTGGCTTGGATATACATATGGTGTCTTCCTTCTTTAAAACATGCAATCGACTTGTATGCTTCCACTACCTACGATAGTATGTGCGGTGTGCCCCGAATGATCTGCCGAATTACATAGAATGTGATGTTATTACCCAACTGTCTTTTCTTGTGCGCAGTATGCCACAAGTTCACATATCTTGCTGCCAAACATAGTTTCTTTGCAACTCCCAGAAATTGAGTGTCTTTTGCCTCCCTCCAAGTCACTAATGAAATTAATATCAATAGCCATGCATAATGGAATTATGTTTCTTTATCTTGTTCCATCTTGCAATCCCTCAAGAACCGGTTTACCAAGAACGTCGCCTAGTTCATTTGTACTCCTGTGACGCACTTCTCAGCTACTGCTATTACACCTGTTGGTACGTGATATTTGTGACATTTCCTTAGTAGCTTACAAGCAAACACTCGTGTCGCGAACCTGGCAATATCATCATTAATACTTAAAACATCCAAACCGCGTGCTCCTCTATGTGTGTCATACTTATCTTTAATATTCTCTGCCAAGGACTTCTCCTTAGATTTGTTCGTGATTAATGGTAATGGATCTTCCCTTGCTGATGGTAACCCATTGATCCGCGCAATGAGTTGAGTGTCTATTGAAATTGCTTTGTCTAACCAAAATAACCCCCCATGGATGCAAATTAATAACATCTTGACGCAAATATTTATCTCCACTCCTGGAAAATGCGGTATCTCTAACATATTAAGTATTAATATTTTCTCCAGCCCTACCGCTCACTCTTGTGGCTCTACTATCACTGCCTGTGAATCCATAATGAGCTTTGTACGCATGTACTTATCTATTGCTAACTATGGAAACTTCTTTACGTTTTCCAAGTTGTGGTATGAATACTTTAGATTTCCTGTCACGCCCAAAATATCTCCTTCAATGATTACCCTCGGTGGGATCTCTGGTTCAACAAGTTCATACTTCAACTCCTTTGGTAGCTTAACCTGCTTCGTTGTCGGCTTCCTGGGTGGCTCATAATCCTTCATAAATTTAACTGGGCTTGGCCTTGACATTGACGCTTCTGAGATTTCCTTGAATACATGTATCGATGTCTACCTGGTGTTATTTTTATTCTGTTGTGATGAGGCTTCTCCTATCTTCGGTGGCGCCATAGTGCTCTGAAACAAACTTGGTTGTCTCTGCAACATAATCAACTTTCTCTGCAACATTGGCTCTCCCTAGCTCTTTATTCTCTCGAATGTGCATGCAACAATAACGTTTCCTTGTCGACCCCTCATCTGCTTTTATAACATGTTTCCAAATGCTTCCATTCTTCTTCTCGAGGCCCTCAGGTTACAGATATGGAGTGCTGAGAGACTACATGACCGACAATATCCACTTGCAAAGATGGAGACCCTTCTCACCACCATAGAGGTCAGGATTTTCAGATGGAATCCACCACACTAGCTGGCTTCCGAGAGGCACTGGGCCTTGATCCATGAGGTACGAGTAAGGTATTATGGTGAGTGTCATTTCAATATTTGAGGCATTTGAATATGTTGTATCTTAGACTACTTTAGATTTCATGACATATGCTTGGACATTATGCCTTTTTCCCTGTTTCACCTTGGTGGTTGACATTGTGCCCTAGTAATTGGTCTTCCTCGAGAATGCATTTGCTACTAGGAACTCCCTTGAAGAACCATCGCACCATTCCCAGGCATACTTACCACTCTCCATCACTCAAACCCCCAATTTTCTTGTCTCTTGGGATTTTAGGGTGTACTGACCCAAGAAGGGGTTGTCCCTCATTCTATGAGAAGAAGGGGTTGAAGGCCCAGAGGGATTGATGTTGGATAAAAAATATAAATCCTATATATAAACCTTCTAGATGCTTCACCCAGGGATCTCTCGAGAAAGCAATGAAACTCTTCTCTATAAGAAAAGGGGGACCCACACAAATAAATGATAGAATGCTTAAGGGGGTTAGTTGGAGGATAGGAGGTCTCATCACGAGCCAAACTATCATGATCATAGGTATCTAGCAGTATGATATTACCATCATCTAGCCACCAAGCCAGAATAGTGGCTCTCAGTTACACAACTAAGAGAAAGGGGGTCTCATCACGAGCCCATCTTTTCATTTCCTCTAGGTATTTTTGAGTGACACTGTCATTATCTGGACACCACACCAGGACAGTGGCCTTCAACGTGTTCCTTTAAAACATGAAAGAAAAAAAGAATAAAAAGAGGATGGGCTTGGAAAAAGGTTCATTGCAAACGAAGGTGCCACAAACCCTCTACAAAGGCACCCATGAATGAGACACTACAACCCCTTGTATGCCATGAACCCCATTCCGAGTGAGTCTTGATCCATAACCACTTCATCTGCTTCACATGGATTAGAGAGGGATCACTTGGGAAACACTCCTTGACCTAGGGAAAGATCTACCCAATAGGACACCTCGTTAACCCTCCCATATCCAAGCTTGGGAAGTTGCATAATTTCTTTGAGCACTTACTTGTTTGACCGGGTAATCTTAGATGCACATGATTAGGTGGCTCATTTATTGATTTGATTTACTCAACATGATATTATGACTTGAGATCCTTGGAGGGCATTCTTATTTGTCTTTGCAGTACCTAGTTAGTGGATAGTTTTGGAGGAACAAGCCTAGCTTGGGCTTCCATGGGGCTTGCATCCCACAAGTTGGATGCCAAGGGCCCACATGCCAGATGAGAGAGACATACCTTTAGAATCCTAGAAGAAAACCTAGAAGATATGACCTAGCCCTCACATGTGAAACGTTTTGCCTCAGAGAGGAAAAACATCATCTTTGGAGGCATGACGTCACCTAGAAGGGATAGGGTTTGGTGGTGAAGTTATTACTCATTGACACATGGACGTTTTGAGGAGAAGAAGGCCTTGACCATGAGGATATGGTCTAGATGATTGATATGTGGCCTTTGGAGGCCTAACTATGCATCTCCAACGACTTTCTCCTAGTGTCAAAATTTCCCCTAAAGGGGTGTCATCCTCTTGTTTTAGGGTTTTCTTTTGTGTTAAAGTGAATTTAAAGAAGAAATGTTTAATATTATTTGGTTTCAAGGGGTGAGATAAGGGTTGCGGACCCCTTGTCTTATGTTTTACCCTTGCTAATGTGGACAAACTATGTTAGTGACATTTTTTATAAATAGAGATCATAAGATCTCATTTTAAAATCATAACACGCCCATTGTGAGAAGTATTGGACTGAAATTTTCACTATCTATGGCTATTTATCTCTTGTGCTCTTGTGTATGGATATTTTTTTTGGTTATTGGTTGGTGGAAGCAATGCTCTAGCCTTGGGAGGATCTTCTCTTGCTATTGTGGTGGTTTATCTTAGCATCGTTCCTTGAATTGGTAAGAAAATCTGCTTTGTATTATCATTTGTGTTCAAGTGAAGGTTATTTTTCTAGAGCTAGGTGGGAAGTATAAGGGTATACACCCCCACTTTAATCTCCATCATATTTTTTCTTAAGTATTGTTGATTTAACAAGGGTTTACTAAGAGAAGTATAATTGCATACACCCTCTTAGTCTAAACCCTAGCCAGGGATACTTTCCTTGGGGATTAAGAGGATTTTCACCCCCAAGGAGGTAGTACCTCTAGATTATTCTTTTCTTGACTCCATTAACCCAATCATTAAAGGAACTAGTCATTACTTGTTGCATTGGATAAATAAACGTTTTCCTTGCTAAACATGAAAGTTTAAAGTTTTGAAGTTATCTCTTTTGGAAGATGTTCATTGAGTCCTGGGCTCTCTTGCCTCATTGAGGCGTCCCCTTTCAACTATTAAATATTTTTTTTGTTACAACTAAATTATACAACCATAATATTGCATAAAACCTAACCCTATAACCCCTAATTACTCTTAAACCAACCCTAGGATTTTGATACAACTTTTCCCTAAAAAACTACTAACCCTAGCGCACTTGTTGAGCTAGTTAAACGTGTTTTTCATTGGCTAATTTTTCTTCTATAAATATTGGTTTACTACAACCATAAGGTTGATAAATAACAGTGTAGTAGAATTTTGTTTCAAGCCTTTCTTTTGTGCTAAAGTATTTCTTTATTATTGTTGGGTTGAGCTAGCTTTCACTAGCTTGTATCTTGCTTATTCAATTACACTTTTAACACTTATTTTGCAGCGTCTGTTATATTTTTTATGATGATATACATCATTTTTTATTGCTGCAATTAGGGACAACAAGCTTAACTTCCTTGTCCACCTAACATATTACAAGTACGCTTTGTTTTCATTGTGTCTCGGGCAGGTATCTTACTCTCGACATGTCACTCAACTCATTTGGAAATCCTTAACCTTTCCCAAGACTCTTTTCCAAGTTCCCCCTTCCATTTAGAATTGAACTTTAGTGACATGCATTCATACATTTCCTTCTCCATCTCAATCCACCCTAGGGTCACCAGGATTCCCCCCTTGATGTGACTACCTCACCTCTAAAGTGACGGGAACACCTTCCTAAGGTAACAGTGGATAGGTGCTCTCTAAGTACTCGCCAATTGGTGGTTGGGTCGGGATTTTCCCAACCTAAAACTTGTGTGATAACATTTTGGCACCGTTGGCGGGTAGGATTTTGAATCCTCTTTCGAACCCTAATGACACTTTGGAAAGATATCCCAAATCCTTTACCCTAGCTTTCCTGGCGACTCCACCCAAGGGACGTTCCATTTCCACATTTCTTGATGAGCTCTTCTTGAAGCTCATTTGGAGACTCCACCTTCCCAGAACCATTCCTCTTCCGAGCATTTTCCCCTTTCCATCCTTTGATGAGCCTTGAGATGATCTGGTGAATCCATTGAGGTATCACCCTAAGTAATGGAAACATGGATTTGTGGTGATTTCATGAAGCATACAAGGCCTCGGATCTTGAAGCTATTGACAGATACCCAAACAAGTGCCTGATAAACCAATTCGATGTCCTCCCAAAGTTCGATGGTAATACATTGTCAACCATAGCACAAGTTGTTGAGTTTACAAGATGCATCTACTATGTGAATGTACTACATGAGGATGTATGCCTACATTTTCTTTTTCTATCCTTAGGGAGTAAACAAAGGGATTGGATCAAGCATTATTGCAAGCCAAGAAGTATATCTTCTTTAACAATCCTCATCAGAGAGTTCCTTAAACGTTGGGGACTAGAAGCTCAAAGTCTTGAAGATACAATCTAGGACCTGCAGGATGTTTTTTTGAGAGAAGGTTTTGACCTTGATCCTATTGAAAGCTTGAGAGAAACACTTCTTCTCAAGTTTTTTGAAACAAAAATTGAAATAAAAGAAGTTGAAAAGAGCAATGAGGAAAGTTTTGAGTGCTTCAAGGAAAGCATAGAAGAAGATGACGAATTTTATGAAAAACTGATAGAACTTTGTTCTGACAAGGACTTTCTGGTTAATTTCTGTCAACAGACAGAAGAAGAGTATGACACCATCCTTGTAAATTATGAGGAAAGGCCTACCCTAAGTTCATCTTGGGAAGTGGCCATTGCATATTTTGGAACAAGAGCATTATGCGACGATGTGACCGAGAAGTATGGGTATTAGGAAAACTTCCCAAATGACGATGAACCTCTCTCCATGCCCAAGGAATTATACAAAATCATTAGAGATCAAGATCAATATGGTGAATTCTATGATCCTATTTACGAAGACTTGATTAAAGAAAAAATCCATGGAGAAAGTTGCCAACAAAAATAATACCTTGATGAGCAGAATGAGACATTGATATCCATGCTACTACCTGAAGAAGAACATGTCCTTCTACCTTGTTTTCCTCTTGCACACGAAGTTGAAGAAGCAACTAGCCTCAATAATGAAGAATTTGAAGATCCTGTTGGAGCTGCTCCAACCTTTGCTCTTCTTTCACACAAAGACAAAGAGATTATCATTTATGATGATATGGTTGATGAGCATATAAACACTTTCATACAGATTGGGAGACACAGATGGGATTTGGGTTGTTTCATTTTTTACGGGGATCCAATCTACGACATTGAAGGAACCTCTCAGATAAAGGATACATAAATCATTTCTTCAGAGGATTTATTTTTACAGCCGAGTGGTCCATATATGTGCCACCCTGATGATAATATGGTTACATATTTGTTCCTCCCTTTTGAGGATGACTTTTCACAACATATTCATAGTGATCTTCATTCATCCCTTGATGCATACCCTTTTGAGGATGAAAATTTGTTCTATGATGACTTTCAGCCATTGTACTCAGATTTTGATAGACACCAGGTCATGGATAACCCAAAGCAGTCTGAGGTCCACATTACTAAACAAAAGTACTTTCATGTTGAGAATTTGGGAAAGGATTTGCAGACAAATAAGAGACATTTCCTCAGTCCGACAAAAGAGTTTCTCTCTAAGGCCGTGCTTTACCCCATTTCCTTTTGTTTGGGAAATCATAGGGTTTTCTTGGGATCTCTTGTCATTTCTCAGCCTTAAGGGAGTAGTGATTTTCTGAGTGAATATGAAGACGATCCTTCATATATATAAGGTATCCCTCTTCATAGATGGATTGATCAAGCTTGTGGCTACACTTTCAGGTGGGATGATCAGGATAATGGTTTCTCTTTCCAACATTATTTCCTCCCTCCCACCCATCTCCATGATTTTTATTTCGTGATCGATTATATGTGTGTTTATACTCATGATTATTATGTTCTTGACTTATCTTTGTTGTATTGCATGATTAAACACAGGGGGAGATACTTTGATGAGGTGACCAAATGGTTGCACTGGTTGTATGACTTCACCTAACATCACCCATCACCTGATCTTCAGGGCCCCAAGGCCCCAAGTAAGTAGGTAAGTCCTCTTGATTTCATGTATTTGCATCTTGATTTCTCATATTAGTTTGGATGCATTTCATTTCCCTTTTTCTCTACTCGCATATTTATTTCATGCTTGGTTTAGAAATTAAAAAAAAAGAATGCCAAAATTTTATTTTTTAGATTAGTTTTTATTTGGATTTTTATGCATATGGATGAAGGGTGATATCACCACCCTATATGCTCTGATGCTTTTGTATGAGTTTTGGCAGACACATGTCTACCAAGAGATGCTGTGTTTCTCATGCACTCTATGATCAAATGTCCCCAAGTAGGAGCCATATGTTATCCCCATATGTTGGATAGCTAAGAATATTATGTCTTGAGGCCCTCAGGTTGCAGATATGGAGTGCCGAGAGACTACATGACCGACAATATCCACTTGCACAGATGGAGACCCTTATCACCACCACATAGGTTAGTAACTTCAGATGGCATCCACCACACCAGATGGCTTCCGAGAGGCACTGGGCCTTGCTCCATGAAGTACAATTCAAGTATTATGATGAGTGTCATTTAAATATTTTAGGAATTTGAGTATGTTGTATCTTAGACTGCTTTAGATTTCATGACATATGCTTGGATAGTATGCCTTTTCCCCCGTTTCACCTTGGTGGTTGACATTGTTCCCTAGTAAGTGTTCTTCCTCGGGAATGGGTTTTCTATTAGGAACTCCCTTGAAGAACCATCATACTGTTCCCAGGCATGCTTACCATTTTCCATCACTCAAACCCCCAATTTCCTTGTCTCTTGGGATTTTAGGGTGTACTGAACCAAGAAGGGGTTGTCCCTCATTATATAGGAAGAAGGCATTGAAGGCCTAGAGGGATTGATGTTGGATAAAATATATAAAATCCTATATAAAATTTCCGGATGCTTCTCCCACGGATCCCCCGAGAAAGTAATGAAACACTTCTCTATAAGAAAAGGGGGAGCCACAAGAATAAATGATAGAATGCTTAGGGGGTTAGTTGTAGAATAGGAGGTCTCATCACGAGCCGAACTATCATGATCATGGGTATCTAGCGGTATGAAATTACCATCATCTGGCCACCAAGCCAGGGTAGTGGCCCTCATTTACACTTCTGAGAGAAAGTGATCCAGGGGATCAAAATATGCTCAAAAATAAAAGTGCTCAGAATTGCTTGAAAACAAACTCATGCGTAGGCCTCGTCCTCACGATCCCAACACAACTTGAACAGGTTCAAATAGACATCGTATGCGAGAGATATCATGTTCTATCCACTTTGCCAAATATGCAAAATTTTGTTGACTGTACAGTCCATACAATTTGACGTGGCAAGCCCATACTGCTGACGTGGAAAGGTCGTACTAACACGTGGCATGGTGACCATACTGACACATGGCAGGGTGATGTGGATTGCTGAGTTTTCAGGTGATGATGTGGCATGGTACCATACTGACACATGGAAAGTAGTGATTTGGTAGTTGATGTGGCAAGGTGTGTTGGCTCGTACGTGGACCTATCCTAGACTGACACATGTCCTTTAGGTGGTGAATGGGAAGGTGCCATATGGACTAGCCAGGGGCCACCACGTGGAACTTCGTCATTGGTTGGTTGATTAAAATGTTTGTTTGGACTCCACTGATTTTGAACCCACGACCTCCGGGCGTGGGAGTGACTTGGCAAGGGTCGAGCTACCAACCTGCCTGCATTTGTTTCTTAACCATATGGTATAAAACAATTATTTGAATTGCATTAATATTTTGATTGGGCTGAGAAAGAGTCAGGGCTTAGCCCCAACCCTAGTCACACAAAACCTTTCCATATGACCCCAAGCGTGAAGATTCCAACGTCTATGCAACAGGTGCTAAAATTTAGGTTGGCGCCTGACCACATGGGCCACACGACCAATGCCCCCATCGGAAAAGGCTCTAAGTCTCCTAACTATTCAAAAAAATGCCTGAATTTGTGAGATGTGTGTGGGTGCTAGGTTTAGGCATGAGAAACGCCCAGAAGCCAGGTTTAGCTCACACATGTGTGTTTTGGAGGAGCAGAGACAACAAAGAATTGAGAAAACTTCCAGGAAGGGATTCCAACTCAGTTTTTGGCCAAACCAGGGGCAGGAAGAGCCCAACTAGGGTTTTTTGGATGTTTTGGAGCCATTGAAGCCATCTATTTTGTATTCTGAGCATTGTAAATCACTGATTTTGATACTTTGAACATTAATGAAAAAGATCCATTGGAAGTTGGACCGGGAGATGTAGCCCAAGAGAGGGGTGAACTCCTTTATCATTTTTCTATGTTAATGTGTTACTTTGATGGTTGTTATGTCTACTTATGATGCTCATGATTAAGTAAAAACTCATTAAGTTTTATGTGTTTGTAACTTGATCCTATTACCCAAGCACATAAAATTTACACTTGCAATTTTAAAGAGACTCAAGCCTTTTCATTTTCAGATCAAGTTGATATAAGAGCATAGGTTTTTGAAGGTTTGATTTTTTGCAAGTGTTTTGTTTTCTAATGCTTACAAGGTTGAAGCTCACAAGAGGAGAAGGTCAACTTGTAGAGCCAAATTCTCAAATTTCAAGAAGGATAACTATACATTGACCTCAAGCTTCAAAGAGGCATTCACCAAGTATGGCTCATGAGGAGAGTCACGAAACTCCTACTTCAGAAGAGGAAAATTTTAGAAAGGATTTTTATGATATGATTGAAATGAATTTTTATTTTTATTTTAAGAAAGGAATGCAAGGTTTCAAGGTGAAAGCTCAAATCCTCCAAGAGGTAATGAGGATAATGGAGATAAAAATCCAAAGGGAAATGGAGGGAATGGTGATACTCCACCTCCTTCACCTCCATCTTCCACTTCTACCATTTCACAACCACCTCCAAATTCTCCAAACGAACATGGTCAAATTCCTCCACAAACTCCTTTGCTTAAGCTTGATATTAAGTTTGAATTTCCTATGTACAATGGAGAAGTAAATGCTGAGAAATTGGATAACTAGATTCGTCAAATTGAAGTGTATTGTAGGATACAAAGAATCCAATATGATAAGACTAAGATTCAACTTGCTTCTCTTAGATTGGAAAGTGCAACATTCATTTGGTGGGAAGCCAAAACTCAAGAGGACATGAAGAAACATGGTGAAGTTTTATCCTCTTGGAATGATTTCATTATTGCAATTAAAAGGAAATTTTATCCATTAGCATACATGAAAAAATCTATTATGGATTGGAAAATCTTTAGACAAGCTAAAGGGAAAAATGTGCAAAGCTACACTCAAGAATTTAGGAAAAGAGCTTTGGTTTTGGGTATAGATTTATCTTCTTAAGAAACTTCACTCAAATACATTGGAGGTTTGCATAGCTACTTGAGACACACAATACTTATGTTTAACCCTTCAAATCTAGATGAAGTTCATGTACACGCAACTCATTTAAAAGTAAGAGGAAGGAATGAACCTTAAGATGGAAACAAGAAGCCATTTGTTCATGGAGACAAGGGAACGAGGAAATTCAAAGGAAATGGAAGAAAAAAAGCTTCAGCCAAGAAAGAGGGAGATAATCTCTCATGTAAACACTGTTCAAAAGATGGCCATGATGAAGACCATTGTTGGAAACTTCATCCTGAAAAAAGACCCAAAAAGTTCAGCCATAAGGGGAAACCAAATACTACTGCAACTACACAACATGATTTAGGTTCTGATTTGGGTTATGAAACAAATATTACAACCATGGGTTTTCAAGGTAAGGACTCTATTGCAAGTACTAGTTCTTCAAGTAGTAGTAGCCTCAATGAAACTCAACAAGAAAAAGAAAGAATAACGATTTTTCACATAAGGGTTATTTCAAAGCATGCCAAGATAGATACTCTTTTTGATACTGGATATCAAGAAACCTTATATTTGAATATCCTGTCAAGAAATTAAAATTGAAAACTACTCACATCCTAAACCATACCCTCTAGGATGGATATGTGACAATGCCAAATTGCAAGTGACAAGAAGCTGTAAACTTAGATATGTCATCACTGCAAACTTTATAGATGAGGTAGAGCTTGATGTTATTCCATTAGATATTTGTGGTATTGTGTTGGGAAGCCCATATTTATATGATAGGATATCCATATTTCATCTTCATGAGAACAAGTATCATTTGTTTAAAAATGGAGTTGAGTACATTGTTAGAGCACATACAAAGAAGTTGAATTTGTCACTTGTAAATGCTGGACAAATGAAAACATTAGTCAATGCTAGTAAGAATTTTGTCCTCTTGATGATCAAACCCAAAGACAATGTTGAAAAAGAAGATTTATAATGTTGTGATGAAAAGTTTAAATCTGATTTATATGAGGTTGATAACCAATATGATGAGATGTTTCAAGAGACAAAAGGATTGCCTCCAAAAAGGGGTATCCAACATGAGATACAATTGCAACAAGATTTCCCTCTTCCAAACATTGGTATGTACAGGATGTCAGTCATGGAGAATGATGAAATTAAAAAAAAAATCCAAGAGTTGCTTGACAAAGGGGTCATCATGCCAAACACATCGCCATGTGGGTCACCAATTGTTTTAGTGCCAAATAAATATGGTACATGGCACATGTGTGTGGATTTCAGAGCCTTGAACAAGATTACAGTAAACAATCGTTATCCTCTTCCTAGAATTGATGATTTACTTGATCAATTGAAAGATGCTAAGTATTTTACTAAGTTGGATTTGAGAAGTGGATATCATCAAATTAGGATTTATGAAGGAGACACATGGAAGACCATTTTCAAAACAAAGCAAGGTTTGTTTGAGTGGATGGTAATGCCATTTAGGCTTTGTAATGCTCCTGCTACATTCATGAGAGTTATGAATGATGTTTTAAGGCCTTTTATTGATGATTGTGTGACTGTCTACTTGGATGACATTTTGATATTTAGCAAATCTCATGAAGAGCCTGTTATGGATGTAAAACAAGTTTTGGATATCTTGAAGAAAGAAAAGTTGTTTTTAAAGATGTCTAAATGTGAGTTTGGAAAGTCCTCACTTGTTTACTTGGGACATATTGTTGGAGGAGGAGAAATGAAAATTGATCCTTCCAAGGTCAAAGTCATTTTGGATTGGTCCAAGCCCAACAATGTGACAAAGGTAAGAATCTTTTTGGGAGAAACCCAATATTGAAGAAAGTTTATTGCTAACTTCTCGTCAATTGCAACTCCATTACATGTAGTGAAAAACATCAAACAAGTTTTCTAATGGGGAGGAAAGAAACAAAAGGATTTTGATACTTTGAAGGAGAAAATCAGTTCAACCCCATTTCTTGCACTTCCTAATTTGAGACAACCATTTTAGATCCAAACAGATGCAAGTAATTACGCAATGGGAGTAGTCTTGTTGCAACATGGTAAGTCCATTTGGTTTCATTCTGAAACTTTTATTGGTGTTGTGATTAATTATCCTACTTATGATAAGGAGTTGTATGCATTGGTGCAAAGTGTGAAAAAATAGAAACATTATTTGTTGGGAAAATAAACTATCATTCACACATATCATCAACCATTGCAATACTTACAATCACAAACAAAACTACAACAATCAAGGCACTTAGGATGGATGGGTTTTCTATAAAAATTCCACTTGGTTATTGGGTATAAAAAAGGCATTTATAACAAAGTTTCCGATATTGTTTCTAGGCCTATTGTTAGTGCTTCAATGATTCTTAAGCATAATTCTACCATGCATGAGAGCTATGTTGAACAATATGCTTTAGATGCTGATTTTAAAGAGGTTTATGAAACATTGTGTCATTCTAACCAAGTTGAGGAATTGGATTACCATGTGCATGATAAGCTTTTGTATCATCTTGGTAAGCTATGTATTCCACAAGGTTAAAGAGTCAAAATCATAAGGGAAACACATTCTTCTCTTATTTCTTGCAAATTTGGTGTAGGAAAGACAATGGCTAATTTGCAAAGGTATTGCTATTGGCCTAAAATGAATGAAAGTGTTTCAAGATATGTAAGAGGAAGTTCTTTATGTGCTACAAGTAAGCCTAACAATATAAAGTTGAGTTTGTATACTCCACTTATGGTTCCTTCTCATCCTTGGGAAATCATTTCCATGGATTTTGTAGGAGGTCTACTTATGTATAAAAAGAATCATGATTATCCTTATGTTGTGGTTGACCGTTTAAGCAAAATGTGTATTTTGATGACTTGTAAGAAGAAGGTTACAACTAAACAAATGACACAAATGTTCATTCAACATGTTTGGGTACATTTTTGGTTTCCCAAATCCATTATTTCTGATCAAGATTCTCGATTTATTGAGAACTTTTGGTCAAGCTTATGGGCACTCATGGACACCAAGATGAAAAAGAGCACAACTTTTCATCCACAAATTGATGGTCAAACAAAAGTGGTGAATAGATCAATAGTACATCTTCTTAGTGGTTATTGCAACAAACATCCTAATCTTTGGGATGAGAACCTACACTACATTCAACATGATTACAACCGGGCTAAGCACTCTTCGACTCAAACATATCCATTTGAGGCATGTTTTGGTTATTTTCCAAAATCTCCTTTAGATTTTATCTTTGGGAAATATATTTCTATTGATGGGAATTATGAGATTGATATAGAAAAGAAGTTCATTGAACAAATTTAGTTGGTGCATCAAATGGTACAAGAACAGTTGAAAAAGAGCCAAGCCAAGTACAAGATAAGACATGAAAAGCATCGTGTTGATCACAGTTTCCAAGTTGGAGATGAAGTTTGACTTTACATTATAAAAGAGAGGCTCAAAGGAGAAGGTAAAAAGCTTAAACCAATTATATATGGACCTTTCAAGATTCTTGAAAATATTGGTAACAATGCCTTTCAATTGGATTTTCTTCCTTATATGCAAATGTATGCAGTTGTTAATGTTGCAAATTTGAGATTGTATGAGCCTCCTTTGATTGATGATAAATGAGTGTGTTCAAATTTCTTCCATAGATGATTTTTTGCCAGAATATCTTTCAGAACTACATGAATATACAATCCTTGACAGGAGGATGAGAACTTCAAAACCAGGGAATGTGGAATACATTCGAGTTGGTCTTAAAGGCACAAATCCAAACAAGGACAAATGGATTGAGGTTGGAAAGGTGAGGGAACTATACCCTCATCTCCATATTTATTGAAATTAGTTTTTTAAAGGTACAAAAGCTTCCCAATGGGGAGGAGTGATCCAGGGGATAAAAATATGCTCAAAAATCAAAGTTCTCAGAATTTTTTCTTGTAAACAGACTTGTGTGGAGGATTCTTCCTCACAATCCCAACACAACTTGAATGATTTCAAACGAATGTCATATGTGGGAGATATCATGTTCTGTCCACTTTTACAAACAAGAAAAAATTTGTTGACTGTACATTCCGTACAGTCTGACATGGCAGGGTCATACTACTGATGTGGCAGGGTGACTGTATTGACACGTGGTAGGGTGACATGGATTGATGAGTTTTCAAGTGATGATGTGGCCTGGTACCGTACTAACATGTGGCAAGTGATGATTTGGCAGTTGATGTGGAAAGATGTGTTGGCTCGTACGTGGACCTATCCTAGACTGACACTTGTCCTTTAGGTGGTGAATTGGAAGTTTCCACGTGTTCCAACCATGGGACACCATATGGCACCCCGTCATTGGTTGGTTGATTAAAAGGTTTGTTTGGACTCCACCGATTTTGAACCAGCGACCTCTGGGTGTGGGAGTGACTTGGCAAGGGTCGAGCTACCAGGCCGCCTGCATTTGTTTCTTAACCATATGGTGTAAAACAATTATTTGAATTGTATTAATATTTCGATCGGGTGGAGAAAGGTCTAGGTATTATCCCCAACCCTAGTCACATGACACCTTTTCATATGACCCCAAGCGTGGAGATTCCAATGTCTATGCGACATGTGCTCAACTTTAGGTCGACGCCCAACCACATGGGCCACATGACCACTACCCTTGTTGGAAAAGGTGCTAAGTCTCCTAACTGTTTGACATCATTCCTGAATTTGAGGGATGCACATGGGTGTTAGGTGTAGGCATGGGAAATTCCCAGAAGACAGGTTCAGTTCACACATGTGCGTTTTGGAGGAGTAGAGACAACAAAAAAATGGGAAAACTTCTAGGAAGGGATCCCAACTCAGGTTTTGGCCAAACCAAATGCAGGAAGAGCCCAGCTAGGGGTTTTTGGATGTTATGAAGCCATTGAAACCATCTATTTTTCATTCTGAGCATTGTAAAACACTGATTTTAACACTTTGAGCATTAATGAAAAAGATCCATTGGAAGCTAGACCGAGAGATGTAGCCCAAGAGAGGGGTGAAATCCTTTATCATTTTTCTGTGTTAATGTGTTTCTTTGATGGATGTTATGTTTGTTTATGTTGTTCATAATTAAGTAAAAACTCATTAAGTTTTATGTGTTTGTAACTTGATCCTATTACCCAAGCACATACAATTTACACTTGCAATTTTAAAGAGACTCAAGCCTTTTCATTTTCAGATCATAAAGGGGGTCTCATCACGAGCCACCCTTTTTGTTTCCACAAGATATTTGTGAGTGACACTATCATTATATAGACACCACACCGGGATAGTGGCATTGAAATCATTCCTTTAAAACATGAAAGAAACAAAGAATGGAAAGAGGATGGGCTTGGAAAAAAGTGCATTGCAAACGAAGGTGCCACACACCCTCTACAAAGGCACCCATGAATGATACACTACAACCCCTTGTATGTCATGAACCCCATTCCCAATGAGTCTTTATCCATAACCTCTTCATATTCTTCACATGGATTAGAGAGGGATCACTTGGGAAACACTCCTTGACCTAGGGAAAGATCTACCCAATAGGACACCTCGTCAACCCTCCCATATCCAATCTTGGAAAGTTGCATAATGTGTTTGAGAACTTATTTGTTTGATCTGGTAATATTTCATGAAAATTATTAGGTGGCTCATTTATTGATTTGATTTACTCATCATGATATTATGAATTGAGATCCTTGGAGAGCATGCTTATTTGTCTTTGCAGGACCTAGTTGGTGGATAGTTTTGGAGGAACAAGCCTAGCTTGGGCTTCCATGGGTCTTGAATCCAACAGGTTGGATGCCAAGGGCCCACATTTCGGACGAGAGAGACATACCTTTAGAAGATTATAAGACAACCTAGAACACATGACCCATCCCTCGCATGCCAAACGTTTTTCCTAGGAGAGGCAAAACGTCATTTTTGGAGGCATGTCGTCGCCTAGAAGGGATAGGGTTTGGTGGTGAATTTATTACTCATTGACACATGGAAATTTTGAGGAGAAGAATGCCTTGAATACGAGGATATGATCTAGATGAATGAAATTTGGCCTTTGGAGGCCTAACTATGCATTTCCAACTCCAACGACTTTCTCCTAGTGTCAAAATGTTAAGAACCAAATATCAATATAGCATAGAAAAACCTCAAAATAAGTACTCAATGCCTTGAAAAAGAGATAGTTTTAGATAATAAGCCTCTTCGAGGGAGAAACCTCCTTATACACCACATAAATGTTCCAGTACAATATGATTCCAAATGAAAATGTCTCCTTGGTATATATAGGAGACTAGGAGGTAAAATTACAACTAATAGACCCAAGACAACATAAATAAAATAACATTACTAATGTAATATTCCCTAATTAAGGGGTAATGTGCCACTATTTAGGGCTTAACATGCCCCTCCCCTTCAAATAAGTGTTGTTTGAAATGCTTGAGTAATTCTGGATGCTTCTGTATAAAAGAATCATCTTCCCAAGTGGAATCTTTAGCAGGAAGTTTCCTCCACTTAATGAGATACTCTGAAATGGATCTATTCCTCAGCTAGCGAATTCTTGTGTCAGTAATGGATTCAGGATCCAATATGATTTTTCCTTCTTCATCAAGTTCTGGAAATATAGTTTGAACTGGGATCTTTTCACCTATAACCTTCTTCAAGCATGAAACATGGAAAACTGGGTGTACTCGTGAGGATGCAGGCAACTCCAATTTGTATGCCATAGTACCAATATTTTGCAACACCTTATAAGGACCATGGTACTTTGGTGATAATTTAGTATCCTTCTTGGCTTGCTTGAGGGACATCTGTTTGTATAGTTGTAGTCTTAAAAAAACCGAATCCCCTACTTCAAAATTTATTTCACTACGATGTTGATCTGCTTGTTGTTTCATGCAATTCTGTGCCATGGTCAGGTTGTCCTTTAACATTTGGAGAAATTTTTGTTTATGCTCGATGTGATATTCCACTGCTTGAACCTTGGATTTTTCTTTTAGAGAAGAAATGATGGAAGGAGGGTGGTATCCATAGAGTTCCATAAATGGTGTCATTTTTGTTGCAGTATGAAAGGAAGTGTTATACCACCATTCTTCCAAGGGTAACCATTTGAACCATTGTGTTTGTTTAT
>ML832057.1:0-12938 GCA_009831015.1 Picea engelmannii | reverse complement strand
GCGTTGGCTGGGGCCGTGGATGTTTCCCCGTAGGGGTTTTACCACGTGAAAACATCGGTGTGTTGATCTTTGATCTGGTTATGTGAGTGGTTACTGAAGGTGTTCGTCCTCTGTTGGAATACCTGTGTTGTCGAACACAGTGGATAGGTTCTCTCTAAGTACTCGCCAATTGGTGGTTGGGTCAGGATTTTCCCAACCTACAACTTGTGTGATAACATTTTGGCACCGTTGGTGGGTAGGATTTTGAATCCTCTTTCGAACCCTAATGACACTTTGGAAAGATATCCCAAATCCTTTACCCTAACTTTCCTGGCGACTCCACCCAAGGGACGTTCCATTTCCACATTTCTTGATGAGTTCTTCTTGAAGCTCATTTGGAGACTCCACCTTCCCAGAACCATTCCTCTTCCGAGCATTTTCCCCTTTCCATCCTTTGATGAGCCTTGAGATGATCTGGTGAATCCCTTGAGGTATCACCCTAAGTAATGGAAACATGGATTTGTGGTGATTTCATGAAGCATACAAGGCCTCGGATCTTGAATCTATTGACGGATACCCAAACAAGTGCTCGATAAACCAATTCGATGTCCTCCCAAAGTTCGATGGTAATACATTGTCGACCATAACACAAGTTGTTGAGTTTACAAGATGCATCTACTATGTGAATGTACTACATGAGGATGTATGCCTACATTTTCTTTTTCTATCCTTAGGGAGTAAGCAAAGGGATTGGATCATGCATTATTGCAAGCCAAGAAGTATATCTTCTTTAACAATCCTCATCAGAGAGTTCCTTAAACGTTGGGGACTAGAAGCTCAAAGTCTTGAAGATACAATCTAGGACCTGCAAGATGTTTTTTTGAGAGAAGGTTTTGACCTTGATCCTATTGAAGGCTTGAGAGAAACACTTCTTCTCAAGTTTTTTGAAACAAAAATTGAAAGAAAATAAGTTGACAAGAGCAATGAGGAAAGTTTTGAGTGCTTCAAGGAAAGCATAGAAGAAGATGACGAATTTTATGAAAAACTGATAGAACTTTGTTCTGACAAGGACTTTCTGGTTAATTTCTGTCAACAGACAGAAGAAGAGTATGACACCATCCTTGTAAATTATGAGGAAAGGCCTACCCTAAGTTCATCTTGGGAAGTGGCCATTGCATATTTTGGAACAAGAGCATTATGCGACGATGTGACCGAGAAGTATGGGTATTAGGAAAACTTCCCAAATGACGATGAACCTCTCTCCATGCCCAAGGAATTATACAAAATCATTAGAGATCAAGATCAATATGGTGAATTCTATGATCCTATTTACGAAGACTTGATTAAAGAAAAAATCCATGGAGAAAGTTGCCAACAAAAATAATACCTTGATGAGCAGAATGAGACATTGATATCCATGCTACTACCTGAAGAAGAACATGTCCTTCTACCTTGTTTTCCTCTTGCACACGAAGTTGAAGAAGCAACTAGCCTCAATAATGAAGAATTTGAAGATCCTGTTGGAGCTGCTCCAACCTTTGCTCTTCTTTCACACAAAGACAAAGAGATTATCATTTATGATGATATGGTTGATGAGCATATAAACACTTTCATACAGATTGGGAGACACAGATGGGATTTGGGTTGTTTCATTTTTTACGGGGATCCAATCTACGACATTGAAGGAACCTCTCAGATAAAGGATACATAAATCATTTCTTCAGAGGATTTATTTTTACAGCCGAGTGGTCCATATATGTGCCACCCTGATGATAATATGGTTACATATTTGTTCCTCCCTTTTGAGGATGACTTTTCACAACATATTCATAGTGATCTTCATTCATCCCTTGATGCATACCCTTTTGAGGATGAAAATTTGTTCTATGATGACTTTCAGCCATTGTACTCAGATTTTGATAGACACCAGGTCATGGATAACCCAAAGCAGTCTGAGGTCCACATTACTAAACAAAAGTACTTTCATGTTGAGAATTTGGGAAAGGATTTGCAGACAAATAAGAGACATTTCCTCAGTCCGACAAAAGAGTTTCTCTCTAAGGCCGTGCTTTACCCCATTTCCTTTTGTTTGGGAAATCATAGGGTTTTCTTGGGATCTCTTGTCATTTCTCAGCCTTAAGGGAGTAGTGATTTTCTGAGTGAATATGAAGACGATCCTTCATATATATAAGGTATCCCTCTTCATAGATGGATTGATCAAGCTTGTGGCTACACTTTCAGGTGGGATGATCAGGATAATGGTTTCTCTTTCCAACATTATTTCCTCCCTCCCACCCATCTCCATGATTTTTATTTCGTGATCGATTATATGTGTGTTTATACTCATGATTATTATGTTCTTGACTTATCTTTGTTGTATTGCATGATTAAACACAGGGGGAGATACTTTGATGAGGTGACCAAATGGTTGCACTGGTTGTATGACTTCACCTAACATCACCCATCACCTGATCTTCAGGGCCCCAAGGCCCCAAGTAAGTAGGTAAGTCCTCTTGATTTCATGTATTTGCATCTTGATTTCTCATATTAGTTTGGATGCATTTCATTTCCCTTTTTCTCTACTCGCATATTTATTTCATGCTTGGTTTAGAAATTAAAAAAAAAGAATGCCAAAATTTTATTTTTTAGATTAGTTTTTATTTGGATTTTTATGCATATGGATGAAGGGTGATATCACCACCCTATATGCTCTGATGCTTTTGTATGAGTTTTGGCAGACACATGTCTACCAAGAGATGCTGTGTTTCTCATGCACTCTATGATCAAATGTCCCCAAGTAGGAGCCATATGTTATCCCCATATGTTGGATAGCTAAGAATATTATGTCTTGAGGCCCTCAGGTTGCAGATATGGAGTGCCGAGAGACTACATGACCGACAATATCCACTTGCACAGATGGAGACCCTTATCACCACCACATAGGTTAGTAACTTCAGATGGCATCCACCACACCAGATGGCTTCCGAGAGGCACTGGGCCTTGCTCCATGAAGTACAATTCAAGTATTATGATGAGTGTCATTTAAATATTTTAGGAATTTGAGTATGTTGTATCTTAGACTGCTTTAGATTTCATGACATATGCTTGGATAGTATGCCTTTTCCCCCGTTTCACCTTGGTGGTTGACATTGTTCCCTAGTAAGTGTTCTTCCTCGGGAATGGGTTTTCTATTAGGAACTCCCTTGAAGAACCATCATACTGTTCCCAGGCATGCTTACCATTTTCCATCACTCAAACCCCCAATTTCCTTGTCTCTTGGGATTTTAGGGTGTACTGAACCAAGAAGGGGTTGTCCCTCATTATATAGGAAGAAGGCATTGAAGGCCTAGAGGGATTGATGTTGGATAAAATATATAAAATCCTATATAAAATTTCCGGATGCTTCTCCCACGGATCCCCCGAGAAAGTAATGAAACACTTCTCTATAAGAAAAGGGGGAGCCACAAGAATAAATGATAGAATGCTTAGGGGGTTAGTTGTAGAATAGGAGGTCTCATCACGAGCCGAACTATCATGATCATGGGTATCTAGCGGTATGAAATTACCATCATCTGGCCACCAAGCCAGGGTAGTGGCCCTCATTTACACTTCTGAGAGAAAGTGATCCAGGGGATCAAAATATGCTCAAAAATAAAAGTGCTCAGAATTGCTTGAAAACAAACTCATGCGTAGGCCTCGTCCTCACGATCCCAACACAACTTGAACAGGTTCAAATAGACATCGTATGCGAGAGATATCATGTTCTATCCACTTTGCCAAATATGCAAAATTTTGTTGACTGTACAGTCCATACAATTTGACGTGGCAAGCCCATACTGCTGACGTGGAAAGGTCGTACTAACACGTGGCATGGTGACCATACTGACACATGGCAGGGTGATGTGGATTGCTGAGTTTTCAGGTGATGATGTGGCATGGTACCATACTGACACATGGAAAGTAGTGATTTGGTAGTTGATGTGGCAAGGTGTGTTGGCTCGTACGTGGACCTATCCTAGACTGACACATGTCCTTTAGGTGGTGAATGGGAAGGTGCCATATGGACTAGCCAGGGGCCACCACGTGGAACTTCGTCATTGGTTGGTTGATTAAAATGTTTGTTTGGACTCCACTGATTTTGAACCCACGACCTCCGGGCGTGGGAGTGACTTGGCAAGGGTCGAGCTACCAACCTGCCTGCATTTGTTTCTTAACCATATGGTATAAAACAATTATTTGAATTGCATTAATATTTTGATTGGGCTGAGAAAGAGTCAGGGCTTAGCCCCAACCCTAGTCACACAAAACCTTTCCATATGACCCCAAGCGTGAAGATTCCAACGTCTATGCAACAGGTGCTAAAATTTAGGTTGGCGCCTGACCACATGGGCCACACGACCAATGCCCCCATCGGAAAAGGCTCTAAGTCTCCTAACTATTCAAAAAAATGCCTGAATTTGTGAGATGTGTGTGGGTGCTAGGTTTAGGCATGAGAAACGCCCAGAAGCCAGGTTTAGCTCACACATGTGTGTTTTGGAGGAGCAGAGACAACAAAGAATTGAGAAAACTTCCAGGAAGGGATTCCAACTCAGTTTTTGGCCAAACCAGGGGCAGGAAGAGCCCAACTAGGGTTTTTTGGATGTTTTGGAGCCATTGAAGCCATCTATTTTGTATTCTGAGCATTGTAAATCACTGATTTTGATACTTTGAACATTAATGAAAAAGATCCATTGGAAGTTGGACCGGGAGATGTAGCCCAAGAGAGGGGTGAACTCCTTTATCATTTTTCTATGTTAATGTGTTACTTTGATGGTTGTTATGTCTACTTATGATGCTCATGATTAAGTAAAAACTCATTAAGTTTTATGTGTTTGTAACTTGATCCTATTACCCAAGCACATAAAATTTACACTTGCAATTTTAAAGAGACTCAAGCCTTTTCATTTTCAGATCAAGTTGATATAAGAGCATAGGTTTTTGAAGGTTTGATTTTTTGCAAGTGTTTTGTTTTCTAATGCTTACAAGGTTGAAGCTCACAAGAGGAGAAGGTCAACTTGTAGAGCCAAATTCTCAAATTTCAAGAAGGATAACTATACATTGACCTCAAGCTTCAAAGAGGCATTCACCAAGTATGGCTCATGAGGAGAGTCACGAAACTCCTACTTCAGAAGAGGAAAATTTTAGAAAGGATTTTTATGATATGATTGAAATGAATTTTTATTTTTATTTTAAGAAAGGAATGCAAGGTTTCAAGGTGAAAGCTCAAATCCTCCAAGAGGTAATGAGGATAATGGAGATAAAAATCCAAAGGGAAATGGAGGGAATGGTGATACTCCACCTCCTTCACCTCCATCTTCCACTTCTACCATTTCACAACCACCTCCAAATTCTCCAAACGAACATGGTCAAATTCCTCCACAAACTCCTTTGCTTAAGCTTGATATTAAGTTTGAATTTCCTATGTACAATGGAGAAGTAAATGCTGAGAAATTGGATAACTAGATTCGTCAAATTGAAGTGTATTGTAGGATACAAAGAATCCAATATGATAAGACTAAGATTCAACTTGCTTCTCTTAGATTGGAAAGTGCAACATTCATTTGGTGGGAAGCCAAAACTCAAGAGGACATGAAGAAACATGGTGAAGTTTTATCCTCTTGGAATGATTTCATTATTGCAATTAAAAGGAAATTTTATCCATTAGCATACATGAAAAAATCTATTATGGATTGGAAAATCTTTAGACAAGCTAAAGGGAAAAATGTGCAAAGCTACACTCAAGAATTTAGGAAAAGAGCTTTGGTTTTGGGTATAGATTTATCTTCTTAAGAAACTTCACTCAAATACATTGGAGGTTTGCATAGCTACTTGAGACACACAATACTTATGTTTAACCCTTCAAATCTAGATGAAGTTCATGTACACGCAACTCATTTAAAAGTAAGAGGAAGGAATGAACCTTAAGATGGAAACAAGAAGCCATTTGTTCATGGAGACAAGGGAACGAGGAAATTCAAAGGAAATGGAAGAAAAAAAGCTTCAGCCAAGAAAGAGGGAGATAATCTCTCATGTAAACACTGTTCAAAAGATGGCCATGATGAAGACCATTGTTGGAAACTTCATCCTGAAAAAAGACCCAAAAAGTTCAGCCATAAGGGGAAACCAAATACTACTGCAACTACACAACATGATTTAGGTTCTGATTTGGGTTATGAAACAAATATTACAACCATGGGTTTTCAAGGTAAGGACTCTATTGCAAGTACTAGTTCTTCAAGTAGTAGTAGCCTCAATGAAACTCAACAAGAAAAAGAAAGAATAACGATTTTTCACATAAGGGTTATTTCAAAGCATGCCAAGATAGATACTCTTTTTGATACTGGATATCAAGAAACCTTATATTTGAATATCCTGTCAAGAAATTAAAATTGAAAACTACTCACATCCTAAACCATACCCTCTAGGATGGATATGTGACAATGCCAAATTGCAAGTGACAAGAAGCTGTAAACTTAGATATGTCATCACTGCAAACTTTATAGATGAGGTAGAGCTTGATGTTATTCCATTAGATATTTGTGGTATTGTGTTGGGAAGCCCATATTTATATGATAGGATATCCATATTTCATCTTCATGAGAACAAGTATCATTTGTTTAAAAATGGAGTTGAGTACATTGTTAGAGCACATACAAAGAAGTTGAATTTGTCACTTGTAAATGCTGGACAAATGAAAACATTAGTCAATGCTAGTAAGAATTTTGTCCTCTTGATGATCAAACCCAAAGACAATGTTGAAAAAGAAGATTTATAATGTTGTGATGAAAAGTTTAAATCTGATTTATATGAGGTTGATAACCAATATGATGAGATGTTTCAAGAGACAAAAGGATTGCCTCCAAAAAGGGGTATCCAACATGAGATACAATTGCAACAAGATTTCCCTCTTCCAAACATTGGTATGTACAGGATGTCAGTCATGGAGAATGATGAAATTAAAAAAAAAATCCAAGAGTTGCTTGACAAAGGGGTCATCATGCCAAACACATCGCCATGTGGGTCACCAATTGTTTTAGTGCCAAATAAATATGGTACATGGCACATGTGTGTGGATTTCAGAGCCTTGAACAAGATTACAGTAAACAATCGTTATCCTCTTCCTAGAATTGATGATTTACTTGATCAATTGAAAGATGCTAAGTATTTTACTAAGTTGGATTTGAGAAGTGGATATCATCAAATTAGGATTTATGAAGGAGACACATGGAAGACCATTTTCAAAACAAAGCAAGGTTTGTTTGAGTGGATGGTAATGCCATTTAGGCTTTGTAATGCTCCTGCTACATTCATGAGAGTTATGAATGATGTTTTAAGGCCTTTTATTGATGATTGTGTGACTGTCTACTTGGATGACATTTTGATATTTAGCAAATCTCATGAAGAGCCTGTTATGGATGTAAAACAAGTTTTGGATATCTTGAAGAAAGAAAAGTTGTTTTTAAAGATGTCTAAATGTGAGTTTGGAAAGTCCTCACTTGTTTACTTGGGACATATTGTTGGAGGAGGAGAAATGAAAATTGATCCTTCCAAGGTCAAAGTCATTTTGGATTGGTCCAAGCCCAACAATGTGACAAAGGTAAGAATCTTTTTGGGAGAAACCCAATATTGAAGAAAGTTTATTGCTAACTTCTCGTCAATTGCAACTCCATTACATGTAGTGAAAAACATCAAACAAGTTTTCTAATGGGGAGGAAAGAAACAAAAGGATTTTGATACTTTGAAGGAGAAAATCAGTTCAACCCCATTTCTTGCACTTCCTAATTTGAGACAACCATTTTAGATCCAAACAGATGCAAGTAATTACGCAATGGGAGTAGTCTTGTTGCAACATGGTAAGTCCATTTGGTTTCATTCTGAAACTTTTATTGGTGTTGTGATTAATTATCCTACTTATGATAAGGAGTTGTATGCATTGGTGCAAAGTGTGAAAAAATAGAAACATTATTTGTTGGGAAAATAAACTATCATTCACACATATCATCAACCATTGCAATACTTACAATCACAAACAAAACTACAACAATCAAGGCACTTAGGATGGATGGGTTTTCTATAAAAATTCCACTTGGTTATTGGGTATAAAAAAGGCATTTATAACAAAGTTTCCGATATTGTTTCTAGGCCTATTGTTAGTGCTTCAATGATTCTTAAGCATAATTCTACCATGCATGAGAGCTATGTTGAACAATATGCTTTAGATGCTGATTTTAAAGAGGTTTATGAAACATTGTGTCATTCTAACCAAGTTGAGGAATTGGATTACCATGTGCATGATAAGCTTTTGTATCATCTTGGTAAGCTATGTATTCCACAAGGTTAAAGAGTCAAAATCATAAGGGAAACACATTCTTCTCTTATTTCTTGCAAATTTGGTGTAGGAAAGACAATGGCTAATTTGCAAAGGTATTGCTATTGGCCTAAAATGAATGAAAGTGTTTCAAGATATGTAAGAGGAAGTTCTTTATGTGCTACAAGTAAGCCTAACAATATAAAGTTGAGTTTGTATACTCCACTTATGGTTCCTTCTCATCCTTGGGAAATCATTTCCATGGATTTTGTAGGAGGTCTACTTATGTATAAAAAGAATCATGATTATCCTTATGTTGTGGTTGACCGTTTAAGCAAAATGTGTATTTTGATGACTTGTAAGAAGAAGGTTACAACTAAACAAATGACACAAATGTTCATTCAACATGTTTGGGTACATTTTTGGTTTCCCAAATCCATTATTTCTGATCAAGATTCTCGATTTATTGAGAACTTTTGGTCAAGCTTATGGGCACTCATGGACACCAAGATGAAAAAGAGCACAACTTTTCATCCACAAATTGATGGTCAAACAAAAGTGGTGAATAGATCAATAGTACATCTTCTTAGTGGTTATTGCAACAAACATCCTAATCTTTGGGATGAGAACCTACACTACATTCAACATGATTACAACCGGGCTAAGCACTCTTCGACTCAAACATATCCATTTGAGGCATGTTTTGGTTATTTTCCAAAATCTCCTTTAGATTTTATCTTTGGGAAATATATTTCTATTGATGGGAATTATGAGATTGATATAGAAAAGAAGTTCATTGAACAAATTTAGTTGGTGCATCAAATGGTACAAGAACAGTTGAAAAAGAGCCAAGCCAAGTACAAGATAAGACATGAAAAGCATCGTGTTGATCACAGTTTCCAAGTTGGAGATGAAGTTTGACTTTACATTATAAAAGAGAGGCTCAAAGGAGAAGGTAAAAAGCTTAAACCAATTATATATGGACCTTTCAAGATTCTTGAAAATATTGGTAACAATGCCTTTCAATTGGATTTTCTTCCTTATATGCAAATGTATGCAGTTGTTAATGTTGCAAATTTGAGATTGTATGAGCCTCCTTTGATTGATGATAAATGAGTGTGTTCAAATTTCTTCCATAGATGATTTTTTGCCAGAATATCTTTCAGAACTACATGAATATACAATCCTTGACAGGAGGATGAGAACTTCAAAACCAGGGAATGTGGAATACATTCGAGTTGGTCTTAAAGGCACAAATCCAAACAAGGACAAATGGATTGAGGTTGGAAAGGTGAGGGAACTATACCCTCATCTCCATATTTATTGAAATTAGTTTTTTAAAGGTACAAAAGCTTCCCAATGGGGAGGAGTGATCCAGGGGATAAAAATATGCTCAAAAATCAAAGTTCTCAGAATTTTTTCTTGTAAACAGACTTGTGTGGAGGATTCTTCCTCACAATCCCAACACAACTTGAATGATTTCAAACGAATGTCATATGTGGGAGATATCATGTTCTGTCCACTTTTACAAACAAGAAAAAATTTGTTGACTGTACATTCCGTACAGTCTGACATGGCAGGGTCATACTACTGATGTGGCAGGGTGACTGTATTGACACGTGGTAGGGTGACATGGATTGATGAGTTTTCAAGTGATGATGTGGCCTGGTACCGTACTAACATGTGGCAAGTGATGATTTGGCAGTTGATGTGGAAAGATGTGTTGGCTCGTACGTGGACCTATCCTAGACTGACACTTGTCCTTTAGGTGGTGAATTGGAAGTTTCCACGTGTTCCAACCATGGGACACCATATGGCACCCCGTCATTGGTTGGTTGATTAAAAGGTTTGTTTGGACTCCACCGATTTTGAACCAGCGACCTCTGGGTGTGGGAGTGACTTGGCAAGGGTCGAGCTACCAGGCCGCCTGCATTTGTTTCTTAACCATATGGTGTAAAACAATTATTTGAATTGTATTAATATTTCGATCGGGTGGAGAAAGGTCTAGGTATTATCCCCAACCCTAGTCACATGACACCTTTTCATATGACCCCAAGCGTGGAGATTCCAATGTCTATGCGACATGTGCTCAACTTTAGGTCGACGCCCAACCACATGGGCCACATGACCACTACCCTTGTTGGAAAAGGTGCTAAGTCTCCTAACTGTTTGACATCATTCCTGAATTTGAGGGATGCACATGGGTGTTAGGTGTAGGCATGGGAAATTCCCAGAAGACAGGTTCAGTTCACACATGTGCGTTTTGGAGGAGTAGAGACAACAAAAAAATGGGAAAACTTCTAGGAAGGGATCCCAACTCAGGTTTTGGCCAAACCAAATGCAGGAAGAGCCCAGCTAGGGGTTTTTGGATGTTATGAAGCCATTGAAACCATCTATTTTTCATTCTGAGCATTGTAAAACACTGATTTTAACACTTTGAGCATTAATGAAAAAGATCCATTGGAAGCTAGACCGAGAGATGTAGCCCAAGAGAGGGGTGAAATCCTTTATCATTTTTCTGTGTTAATGTGTTTCTTTGATGGATGTTATGTTTGTTTATGTTGTTCATAATTAAGTAAAAACTCATTAAGTTTTATGTGTTTGTAACTTGATCCTATTACCCAAGCACATACAATTTACACTTGCAATTTTAAAGAGACTCAAGCCTTTTCATTTTCAGATCATAAAGGGGGTCTCATCACGAGCCACCCTTTTTGTTTCCACAAGATATTTGTGAGTGACACTATCATTATATAGACACCACACCGGGATAGTGGCATTGAAATCATTCCTTTAAAACATGAAAGAAACAAAGAATGGAAAGAGGATGGGCTTGGAAAAAAGTGCATTGCAAACGAAGGTGCCACACACCCTCTACAAAGGCACCCATGAATGATACACTACAACCCCTTGTATGTCATGAACCCCATTCCCAATGAGTCTTTATCCATAACCTCTTCATATTCTTCACATGGATTAGAGAGGGATCACTTGGGAAACACTCCTTGACCTAGGGAAAGATCTACCCAATAGGACACCTCGTCAACCCTCCCATATCCAATCTTGGAAAGTTGCATAATGTGTTTGAGAACTTATTTGTTTGATCTGGTAATATTTCATGAAAATTATTAGGTGGCTCATTTATTGATTTGATTTACTCATCATGATATTATGAATTGAGATCCTTGGAGAGCATGCTTATTTGTCTTTGCAGGACCTAGTTGGTGGATAGTTTTGGAGGAACAAGCCTAGCTTGGGCTTCCATGGGTCTTGAATCCAACAGGTTGGATGCCAAGGGCCCACATTTCGGACGAGAGAGACATACCTTTAGAAGATTATAAGACAACCTAGAACACATGACCCATCCCTCGCATGCCAAACGTTTTTCCTAGGAGAGGCAAAACGTCATTTTTGGAGGCATGTCGTCGCCTAGAAGGGATAGGGTTTGGTGGTGAATTTATTACTCATTGACACATGGAAATTTTGAGGAGAAGAATGCCTTGAATACGAGGATATGATCTAGATGAATGAAATTTGGCCTTTGGAGGCCTAACTATGCATTTCCAACTCCAACGACTTTCTCCTAGTGTCAAAATGTTAAGAACCAAATATCAATATAGCATAGAAAAACCTCAAAATAAGTACTCAATGCCTTGAAAAAGAGATAGTTTTAGATAATAAGCCTCTTCGAGGGAGAAACCTCCTTATACACCACATAAATGTTCCAGTACAATATGATTCCAAATGAAAATGTCTCCTTGGTATATATAGGAGACTAGGAGGTAAAATTACAACTAATAGACCCAAGACAACATAAATAAAATAACATTACTAATGTAATATTCCCTAATTAAGGGGTAATGTGCCACTATTTAGGGCTTAACATGCCCCTCCCCTTCAAATAAGTGTTGTTTGAAATGCTTGAGTAATTCTGGATGCTTCTGTATAAAAGAATCATCTTCCCAAGTGGAATCTTTAGCAGGAAGTTTCCTCCACTTAATGAGATACTCTGAAATGGATCTATTCCTCAGCTAGCGAATTCTTGTGTCAGTAATGGATTCAGGATCCAATATGATTTTTCCTTCTTCATCAAGTTCTGGAAATATAGTTTGAACTGGGATCTTTTCACCTATAACCTTCTTCAAGCATGAAACATGGAAAACTGGGTGTACTCGTGAGGATGCAGGCAACTCCAATTTGTATGCCATAGTACCAATATTTTGCAACACCTTATAAGGACCATGGTACTTTGGTGATAATTTAGTATCCTTCTTGGCTTGCTTGAGGGACATCTGTTTGTATAGTTGTAGTCTTAAAAAAACCGAATCCCCTACTTCAAAATTTATTTCACTACGATGTTGATCTGCTTGTTGTTTCATGCAATTCTGTGCCATGGTCAGGTTGTCCTTTAACATTTGGAGAAATTTTTGTTTATGCTCGATGTGATATTCCACTGCTTGAACCTTGGATTTTTCTTTTAGAGAAGAAATGATGGAAGGAGGGTGGTATCCATAGAGTTCCATAAATGGTGTCATTTTTGTTGCAGTATGAAAGGAAGTGTTATACCACCATTCTTCCAAGGGTAACCATTTGAACCATTGTGTTTGTTTAT
>ML832056.1:33742-44592 GCA_009831015.1 Picea engelmannii | reverse complement strand
ATCTCCATGCTCCCATGTTACATCCTTGGGATCATACCAGGTCTATTGGACCTTTACAAGCCCTATGGCTTGACTCTAGAGCTGTTTGATTTTTCGGTCCATAATGTGTACCAGATGCACTTGAAAATTGCTTTCTTGCTCCACCTGAATCACATTCTAATCAATAACATGATTAGCATCATGTATATATTTCTTGAGAAATGGCACATGAAATACATTATGTATAGACACATATGCAGACAATGCAAGAATATAAGCTACTGAACCAATCTTCTCTAGGATTTAAAACGACCCACAATATCTAGCTTCCAACTTGGAACAATTTCCGAACTTCAAGGAACTTTTGTTGGCTTTCACCTTCAAGAAAAAATGATCACCCACTTTAAATTTCTTGTGAGTTATGTTCTTGTCAGAATAAATTTTATGCATGTCTTGGGCATCCTTCTAATTTTGTTTAATCTTCAACATTTTCTCTTCCATTTCCTTGAGCAACTCTGGCCCAACCACTTCCCTATCAGCTAGGTTGTCCCAACTTACTGGGGTGTTTCTCTTTCTTCCATAAAGTGATTCAAATGGGCTCATCTTCAGTGATGATTGATACCCATTATTGTAGGAAAATTCTACCAAGTGTATATAATATTCTCGTTTATATGGTTTGTCCATCACATGCATCCTTAGCATTTCCTCTATCAATTGGTTCTCCCTTTCTGTTTTCCCATCCATCTCAGGATGATATGTTGTGTTGAAGTTCAGATTTGTTTTAAACCCTTTGAATAATCCCTTTCAAAACTTTGATGTAAACTTTGGGTCTCTGTTACACACAATTGTCTTGGGTACACCATGCAATCATGCTAGTTCCATCATATAAATATCAACAATGTTAGTTTCCTTATGAGTATTCTTCATAGGAATGAAATGGGAAGATTTAGTAATCTTGTCCACCACTACCATGATTGCATCATGTTTCTTTCTTGTTCTGGGAAATCCTATGATGAAATCCATTGTCACTTCTTCCCATTTCCACTCAAGAATGGGTAGTGGTTGTAGTAAACCAGTTGGGCATCTATGCTCTGCCTTGATCCTTTGACATTCCAAGAATTTAGCTATGTATTCAACAATATCTCTCTTCATGCCTGGCCAATAATATTGGCTTGTGACTGCATAAATGTTTTTTTGATATCCTAGGTGTCCTGCATAAGACACATGGTGCATTTCTTTTAAAATTTCACTCCTCGGTTCCATAGAATTGGGTACATAGACTTTGTTTCTTATAGAAGGATTCCATCAATTCCCAATTCATAATCCTCAACTTTCTGCTGCATTTTACCTTGCTACAAATTTGTTACCAATTCCATGTACTGCAAATATGAATTTACAACTTCATAAATTCTTCCTTTAAGATCTGTCTGATACATGCTAATGGTTGTAGCATGCAGTTCATGCACTCTCCTGCTAAGTGCATAAACCACTTTGTTCTCCTTTCCTTTGATGTGCTTGATATCAAAGTCATACTCACAGAGGAATTCTAACCATCTACTTTTCCTAGCATTCAAAGTAGGTTTATCAAACAAATATTTCACACCATTATGGTCTTTCCTTAGCTCAAACCTATTTCCCATTAGGTAGTGCCTCCACTTCTTCAAAGCGTGCACTATGGCTACCAACTCCAAATCATGAGTGGCATAGAGTCTCTCATTTTCTTTCAATTTTTTGGACTCGAAACATATCACAAACACATTATGGCTAAGGAATCCACCATGTCCTTCTTTGCACGCATGTATGCAAACCACAAAATCTTCATTTGGATCTGCAATCTTCATAATTGGAGCACTGGTTAATAGTTGTTTCAATTGTTGGAACCTATTTTCAAATTCTTTTGTCCATTGAAACTTCTTCCCCTTCCTTTGCAAGGAAGTGATGGGGTGATCTATTCTCAAAAAACTTGCAATGGACCTTTTGTAGTAGATGGCTAGACCCATGAAGGATCTGAATTCTATCACATTATAAGGTGTTGTCCACCCTTTAATGGCCTCAATATTTTCATGGTCCACTCCTATCCCATCCTTTGAAATGATATGCCCCAAGTAGTGAATTATGTTTTGATAAAATGAGCACAAGCTCAATTTGGAATACATTTGATGTTCTCTTAGCACTTACAACACAATCTTCAAATGATGTTGATTCTCTTCTTCCTAATATGAATATACAAGAATGTCATCCAGAAAAACAATGAAAAGCATGTCTAAATATTCTCGGAAAACACCATTCATTAAAAACATAAAAATAATTGGTGCATTTGATAACCCAAATGGCACCATTGTGAACTCGTAATGACCATACTTTGTCCTGAAGGTGGTCTTGTTGACATCTTCATCTCTAATCCTTACCTGATGATATCCTGACCTGAGATCTATATTTGAAAATATCTTTGTATCCTTCAATTTATCGAAGAGATCATTGATCCTTGGAAAAGGATACTTGTTCTTTATATTCACATTGTTCAACTATCTGAAATCGATGCATAATCTCAATGTCCTTTCTTTCTTCTTCATGAACAAGACTAGGGAACCCCAAGGTGACACACTTGGGCATATATACCCTTTCTTCAGAAGCTCTTCAAGATGCATGTGCAATTCCTTTAGCTCTGGTGTACTCATTCTGTAACGATTCTTTGATACTGGAGTTTCTCTAGGCATCAAATTAATAGATAAATCAATATCTCTCTTTGGAGGTAGTCCTGGTACCTCCTTGAACACATATTCAAAATATTCCAAGACTGCATGATCCCCTAGCTTTGACACCTTATCCTTAGATGCTTCTTCCATATGGGCTACAAATATTTGACAACCCTTCTTGTAACACTTCTTCGACTACAGTGGTGAGATTTGCCAGACAGTAACTTCCCTGGGAATTCCTTGGACTATTTTCTGATTTCCTTCCTCATCCAATGATCCAGATTATTTTCGGCACAAAATGAGAGTGGAGATATAATAATTAAATGCATAGAGATATCACAGATATACCATAATATAACATAAATGTATCAGATATGCAACCATAAACACAGAGATACAGTAATACACAATCTATTAATGAAAGAAATGTACAGACACTATAAAAATACAGAATGAAAGACTCACTATAATGGTGACAGCTTATCTCTGAGAAGAGATGTGAAGGTTGCTCACATTCACAAGAATATAGTTAAAATGAGGCTCTAAAGTCCTTTTTACAATAAACAGGAATGACAAAACCCATGGACATCCAAAAACCTAACCCTAGGAGATGAAGGGCCAAAAGTCATGTGGGCCCTGTTTGGGTAAGTTGGTACATCAACTTCTCGAGCTCGTAACTTTTTCATACGATCTATGTTTGACACAATCAATACCTCGTTAGAAAGATCTATAAGAGGATTACAACTTTTGTGTGAGAAACATCAAAGAAACTTCCATGTTTCTCCCCGTTTTCCCAAGAAACATCGTTTAGGGCCTCAAAACGGCTCTGGAAGTTCAGGACCCCAAAAAACGGCTAAAAGTAGTAAATTACCAAAATTGCCAGAAAATTGTTTTGAGCCAGTTGGAAAAGGTGGGTTTCCACCGATATCCACCTCGATCAATCCTCCCTCCTTATTAAGAAATGGTCTCCATTGCATTGAGTGTCCGGGGAAGAGGAAAAAGCGTTTGTTGAATCTTCATCTTGATGAGCTGCTTGTCTTGCTGGAGAAGTTGCGTTCCCTAGCTTATTTAAGGCTATCACGAACCTATGGCTGGAAGGGTTGGACCTTTTCAACTAGTCTAGCTACATGAGATGACTATGTGCAGAAATAATCTTTGTGTTTTGTTGCAATCTTGTCAACCTACTTCTGTTGGATAGAAGGTGCGTGGGCCAAGGCTGCAGTGGTTGTACTATCCTTCTGTTCCCCTTTTGAACAAATTGTGAAGAAGTTGAATTTTGTAGTATGACATACTACCTTGTAACATTGTTTAGGTGGGTCAATAGTGGGAACTACCTCTGATATTCTGTAGATATGACCGCCTAGAATAATAATGACACTACGGGGTCGAGACTCATAAATAACATGGCGCTTATACATAAATGGTTGGACCAAACAAAAAACACAGGCATCCAATGGGAAACATCACATAATACCTCATCCTTGAAGGGTTGGATGTCGTATGGAAATCGACACAAAGATCTCGTCCCTAGCGAGGCCACTCGATGTTGTATGGTTGCGGGTGTGATTTTTACAACAATCCCAATTGTTTGACGAACTCTGCTGAGATGAGGTTCTTCTGACCTCCGCTATCAACAATAAAATGCAGTGGGGTCCCCTCCACCCACATATGTGAATGAAAAATGCGCTCCCCCTCTTCTGGATCTGTTGGTTCTTGTGCTTGAATTGTTGTGGTTGTGATAATAGCAGTGGGCTCTGTGTCGATGATCTTTGTTTTACCAGTATTTTCAGAATCAGATTTTGAATCAGGGTTCAACTTCTTGTCTTTGATCTCGACCACCAATGACTGTTTTGAGTGACATTCATCGATGTTGTGCCAGAGGTTTTGTGGAAATCACATAATTTTCCGGTGTCCTTCTTCGTCTTCTCGTGACCCTTCTTTTCTTGTGTCTTAGACTAGTTTTCAGGAAGGTGTTTGTTAGGGCCATATTTATCATACTTTGGTTGTTGTGTATTTACAGATACAAAATCCCATTTGTTTTGGTGCTTAAACTTTTGCTCGATTTTAACAACATATCGATAAGAAGAACCGAGTGATGAGATGTCCAGAAAATCTATTTCAGTTTGAATGTATCTGTGTAGAGACTCATTATATTTCAGAACCAGATGTCGCTCAACGTCTTTGATACCCAACTTGGTGTGAAAGGTATGTAAGGTATTGGTGAAATATGGAACTGCTTGACCCCTCTCTTGCCACAGTGTGGTCCATCTCATGTATTGGTCCTCATAGTTTCCAACAGGGTAATATTGTTCCTTTACCACATCCACAAAACATTCCCAAGTGGGCTTGACCCCATATATTCCAGACTCCTCTATGGAAATTTTCTCTCAGTATGTTTCCCATCAATGTTTGACATGGGGGAGATCCTTAAGGAGTATGAGGATGATCTTTTCTTTATCAAAAAAATTGTCAACAGAGAAATAACCTTCTAACAAATTTAACCATTTATCTAGGGAATCTACATCTATCCGACCTTCACATATAGGAATATCAAAATTAACCTGTACCTTAAAAGGAGAGGTGCCTCCAAAGTGGTCGCTTCATGAATATGTGCCTGATGCTATCGAAAAGCGTTGAAGGATGTGGGAAAAATTATCCATCATTTTGTCCCTCTGTCACGTGAGAGATTTCTCAAGAAACAGATTGATAGAATCATCAGCTCTGTCGTTTTTCTTTTCTTCCACCATTAAGGGTTTCTTGGGTGTGCGAGAGTGATTTTCCTCAAGAGAGACAAGCTCTAGACCCAACTTTCTATACTCATACCTCGTCAGGGACATGTACTGAAAAACAATCAAGAGAAGCCTGCTCTGATACCACTGATCCAGATTATTTTTGACACGAAATGAGAGCGGAGATATAATAAAGAAATGCACATAGATATCGAGGATATCCAATAATATAATAGAAATGTATCAGATATGAAACCATAAGCACAGAGATACAGTAATACACGATTTCCATTAATGAAATAAATGTATAGAGACTGTAAAAATACAAAGTGAAAGACTCGCTAGAATTGTGGCAACTTATCTATGAGAAGAGATGTGACGGGTAGTCGCATTCACAAGAAGATAGTTACAATGAGGCTCTAAAGGCCTTTTTACAATAAACAKGAATGTCAAAAACCCTAGRCATCCAAAAAATTAACGCCGGGAGATGAAGCGCCAAAATTCATGTGGGCTCCGTTTGGGTAAKTTGGTACATCAACTTCCCGAGGTTGTAACTTTTGCATGTGATATTCGTTTGATGTGCTCAATACCTCATTAGAAATATCTATCAGAGGACTACAACTTTTGTCTAAGAAATGTCGAAGGATCTTCCATGTTGCTCCCATTTTCTCAAAAAATGTCATTTAGGGCCTCAAAAAGCCTCTGGAAGTTTAGGAGCAGAAAAAAATACTAAAAATAGTAAATTACCAAGATTGCCAAAAAATTGTTTTGAGCCAGTTGGAAAACATGGGTGGCCACTGATATCCACCTAGATCATCCAAGCAAGTGAATTCCTTGTTATGGAAGTCTAATATGGCATGGTTTTGGTCCAACCAATCCATACCAATTACGAAATCATATGATTCCAACGAAAAGATGTTTAAATCCGCCTTGGTAAACAGTCCATTTATGCCCACTGGACATGATTTAATCAACTCAACAACTTTCCTCTTCGCTCTTGTAGCTAGATGTACCAGCCAAGATTTTCCATGTTTGCTTCTTGGAAAGAGAAATATGTCCACTACCTTAGGGTCTATATAGCTATTACTAGCCCCTAAATCAATTAAAATAGTAAAGGCATGGTTATTGATCATACCTTCAACTTCAATCATGTGTGATTGAAACTCAACTTGCTTGTTATCCAGAGTTGCATAAATCCTTGGTACTCTTCTACCCATGTCCTCCACTATTTCATCTTGCTATACATTGTGGACAACTCTTGCCTTGTCACTTTTGTGAGGACAATATCTATAATCATGGTATCCTTTATAGCCCCAACATTGAATGGGTGCCCGCCTCGACCTTTTACCTCCTACCTCAACCATTCAATGCTCTCTAAAAGACGGTTGTCCTTGAGGATTATTTCTGAAAAATGGAGGCTTGTTTTCCTGTTGCCTTTGTTCCTTCTTGAACTTCTTCTTGTCCTCCCAAGCCTTATGGAAAGTAGTCTTTCATTTTTTCTCATCATATAAGAATTTTTCTCTCCTTAGAGTTTCTTCCAGAGTCTTCAGATCATCATATTGGATTTTATCACTGATGAAAGATGGAAACCCACTCAGGTACCTCTAAATCTTCACTATCTCATCCTTTATGAATGAGACATACTTCAACAACTCTAAGAATATCCTTTCACAGTCATCAATAGCCATGCTACCCAGTTTATGTTCAAATAACTCTTTCATCTTTCTTTCATAATACCTCTTGGTCAGGTATTTCTTCTCAAAATGCCTCTTGAAATCCTTCTAAGTCACATTTTTCTCATTAATGTGTTTCACCTACACAAGATGATCCCACCACATGGATGCATTACCTTTGAATTGATAGATGGAAATTCTTCCTTCTGCATGAGAATAATAATTATGCAATTGAAAATAATTTCTCATGCCCAGCAACCATGTCGTTGCATCTTTGTGATTTTTTTATCCCCATCAAACGTAGGAGGTTTGATTTTTTTCATTTCCTCTCGTAGCTCATCCTTCTCAGACCTCTTATACTTCCTAACAGGGGATAGACTTGAGTTGTTGTGTAATCTCTTATTGGAATGCCTCGGGGAGTGTTGGTGACCTCTGCTATCACTTTTTGTTCTTCTATGACTTCCTGATTTGCTTGAGTCACTCTCCTTATCCAATTTATTTTCTATTATTTCCAGGCTCTGCATCTACTTCACGTTGAATTCTCCCTGATGCTCCCTGGATTTATTGAGATTTTTCTTATCTTCTCGGTGAGTTTGGACATCTTTCTGCAAATTTTCAATGATTTTCATCATGTTTCCTTCTTTATCTATTTCTTCTCCATGCCCATTGGAGTTCGATCCTTCAACTCGTAAATGAACATCCATTCCTCTAACTTCATTTCCTGAACTAAAAGCACCCTGTGACTTCCCCATTTCTCTGCACTATGAAAAAATTTGGTTCGGTTCTGACAATCGTTAACTCTGCAAAATGTGCAGTTAACCAAATTTTTGTCAGGCTAAAAGACTTTTCAAATTTTTCCAGAATAAACCAATCTAATTCAACAAAAACAATATCAGATTCCATTTTCAACGGTCTTGGTCGGTCAAGAACCCCTCGGGCTTCAATATCTATGCTTAGTTCTATTTTGCAACAAATTTTGAGCGCTAGCCCCTTTTCTTCTACGCTTGGCTCACATGGGACCACAACTATGACCCCATGCTTATGATTTGGGTGCTTATTCGGAGCTTTGAAACTTCGGGCTCTGGGCTTCATAGGTTTTCCTTTTTTCACGCATCTCAACATCACAAAAAAATGAACTATACAACAAGGGAAGAATGTTGGATCTACAGTCCACCCTCCTTGCACAGATCTAGAGCTTCAAGGACTCCAGCTTCGGCAGATTTCAAGGCACATCACAACAATCTCTCGGAGTGCCGGATTGGCAAACTCATGAAGTAGGGTGGATCAACGGTCCACGTCTCCCAGCAACCAATGAATGATACTCACTATATAACTCCAGGCTTTAGGGCTCTGGGACTTCGGAGGATTTCACCTTTGCAGATACCAAAATTCTCGAACTATGAGTCTTTGCATACTTCCATGTCACCCCGGTGACGTCATCGTGTCACTTTACTTCGGTGTTACAAAAATTCATGGGTTTATTCCTCCCATCCCATCATGAGCCATTTCTTCTAGAGTGTAAAGACTCCGAACTTCACGATATGAAGCCACGCGTCCACTGGGGCCCACAGTTTTCGTGCTTGAACTATTAAATACTGAAAACGTCACTTCAAATTCACGTTTTTTCCAAATTGAAGGGACATGGGTTGGTGGTTTTGGAGTAACTCGCCAATCGTTCCGCAATCATCCCCACGCTGACACATACCCCTTCTGGGAAACTGTGGTTTGGATTGTAGGACGAACTTGTAGAATTATCTGTCACGCAACTTCAATCTCCACAATGACTCTTGGCCATTGATTTTGATAGATCGCGATCAAATTTAATGCGTCCACAATCTAGCTAACTTCTTCGCCAAGTTTAACTACCTTGTGCCATCACCAGGAGCGTCATGTGGCAGGACATACGAAGATGACACATGGCCCAATCAGGTGGGTGACATATGTCACTTTATAACTACAATTTCATATTACAAAGGTTCTTAACTCACTAACATCTTGCACACATCCCATGTGTCCACGTCTTCCCTAGTGATGTCAGCAGGCCACATCACTTCGGGACTTCAGGCTTCCATATATTTCACCTTAGCATACCTTGTTCCTCACGAACGCCGAACTCTCAAACTTTTTTACCTTCCTCTCTTAGCTTATCCCTACGGTTATGATCTATCCTTGGTGAAATCCAATGGTAAACACCCCCCCCCCCAGATCTACATTGTAGATCCTCTTCAGGACTTCTGAACTTCGAGCTTCAACCCTTTATGCCCTTTCACACATAAACTTCGTCGAAGTCGCGAAGTACGAAGTACTTAGGCGTTAATATTCATGCACCTTTGTCTGGATCTGACAGTTGTGAAGGATCCTCCTTCTCCTGAATAGATCCAATGGACCAACTTCAAACCATGTGGTTCCAAATCCACGGTTATTGCAGTCTATTTTCTCTGTTATCTTTATTGAACCGCTATACCTCCCGAGCTTCCTAACATGGCTAAGGATTTATCTTGGTACTCTGGAATGCTCTAAAATTCAAATTTTGTTCTTCTCAACAAAACATTTCTCTGAGCTTTTGATTCCATACCAACTTATATGGTCTAATTCAAACTCAGTGTCGAAAACTGGGCTCTGAACTTCAATTTTGTCCATTTCGACAACAATTTCCTTCTAAAACCTTCTCTTCAACTTCCACCTTCCTGGCCCATACAGGCTTAGTGTTGAAACCATGGCTTTGATACCAATTTGTAGCGTCCCCAGCCACTAACAGGCTGGGCAATTCCACTGTGAAAATGACTTTCTTAGCTCTGATACCAATTTGTCACATCCCTAGCCACTAACAGGTCTGTCAATGCCACTGCAATTAACACTATGATATACACACACACACACAATCACACACACACACACACACACACACACACACACATATATGATGTAAATTTTAAATAGACACAACATTCTATTCATACACATATTCATGCGGAAGAGATAATAATACATACATGCAATAACCAGAGACAATTATTCTAACATTATAACGCATGTACACAATACACATCATACAGAGAACAAATATTTGGTACTTATCTTTTAATAAATGGTCACCAACTGCGTGCATACCTTCCTTGAACCTCCTAGCCTTAGACCACATTTCTAATCAGGATCAACAGTGGGTCACCCTCGAAATGGGACTAAAATCCACCCAGGGAAAAGGAATTATAGACCTAGGTTGAGGCTACGGGAAACTGCACTGTGAAACTGGAAGGATTATCTCCAAGGAGCCTACTTATGCCCACTACTCAAAGAATCTCATTCCCCACATGCTTGTCCCACCCCCAGAATATGCACCTTCATTGTTCCACAGTCCATCGACTGCTCCACTTCCCTTCCAGGGCTTCAACATCATGTCGGATCATGAATTCTCAGAGATCCATAGCTGGCGTTGGACTCCCTCCAAGAGAAATCACTTCCCCAAAAAATATCTTACCTGCAGAGAACTTCTCACAAGCGTCACAACCTGTTTCTTCAACCATGGGCCTCACAACCCACCTCTTCAATCCACAACCACCAAAAATCAGGGAAGGCAAGGGGATGACTCATCAAATTACAGAGATTCACAATGGAGAAAATGACTCTGGTTGCGTACTAGTTCAGTGCATTCGTGAATTTCACAAGGGATGGCTAGCATGTTGAGGATCAATTCGTGGGAAACTAAATGACCAGATTGGTCAGAATGTTGAGAGAAAGCACAAAAAAATGGTGAGAATGGTCATGGTGCATAA
>ML832055.1:69643-83815 GCA_009831015.1 Picea engelmannii | reverse complement strand
AAAAACTCAAAAAGAATGAAGAAGGGAATAAAATATGAACAATAAGGTGTTTACTTCTCAGGAGGAAGCATGTCAAAGGTCAAAGGAAGAATCATTGAATCACAAAGAAGCTCAACAAGTGAAGAAACAGGGTTTGGACCTCCAAAAATACAATTTTTGAAGAGATTTTGGGCAAAAAAGGGCTGGCACTCTGGTATAAGGGCCACCAGAGAGTTATAAATCTATGTCTAACACTTCCAAGGAGTGTTGGTGCTCTGCTAATATGGGTAGGGGGGCGCCAGGCTAAAAAAACTCATAAAAAAGTCCAAAAGCCCAAAATTTTGATCAAATTTTGACAGGCAAGCTGAGTGTGATGGGGTAAAGAGTCAATCAAAAAGTGCAATCAGATATGAAGGGGTGAACAAGGCCTAAGAAAAAAAAAGGTAAGACAAGGTCTATGAGGAAAGAAAAAACTAAGAAAGTTTTGATTCTCCCCAGTGGAGTCGCCAATTTCTGTTGAAGGAAAATCTCCTGCGGACAGGTAGATCTCCTCAAAGAGCTAGACTCTTAACTCTAAGAAAGAAAGTGCTTATCATGGTCACTGACTTCCTTTTAGATCTAGTTGGACTAATGTGTGAGAAGGAAGGAGAAAAGAAGTACCTTTTACCGGTGTTTGTCCCTACACTCTCTGAGTTGAGCTCCAATCTTTCACTCTTCGATAAGCCCTGTAGACAAACAAAGTATGACCACTTCCTACTCTATCAAGATTAGTCCGAAACAAGTCTATCTACTAAAGAGACAAATTCATGTGAGATTGAACATGAATTAGAAAGAAACGGGCCAAGCAAATTATATTAATGAGGACAAAACATTACTTACAGCCATAGATGAATTGCAGCAGTTTCACCAAGTCCTCCTTGTCTACCCCTTGCTCAAAATATCCACGATCCAAATGATGATAGATTCATTGATTTCTCCCTATGAGATCATAGGTCTCTTGCTTCCAAAATATCTCTGTTCCAGCACCACTTATAATATCATAATTTTGGTGTGATTCTCTCTTTTTAGTCCCCCTTTTCACCATTAGAAAGCTTGCTTATATAGCCTTGGAGAGGCTCAATAGCTTGAGATATATTTAGGGTGAGTTGAGGATTTTCCTCCTTCAGTTAGGGATCTACCCTAAGATCATGGCTTGATTGAGGATTCGAATCCAACTTCCTTCCAAGAATGAAAGGATGCTTCCCCGATTCATCTCAACAACTTAACTACTGCCCAAAATAGGGAGCGCTTCCTCAAAAGGGCCATCAGAGCATTGTAGCACTCCCCAGTAGGCTTAAATGGAGCGCCAACACTCCTAAAGACACCAATGCTCCCCCAGAAAGGCTAAATAAGCTTTATAACGCTCCTAGACAGTGTAAGCGGAGCGCCAGCACACCCAGAAGAGGTATAGGGGAGCGCTCTCCTTCAAAAACTTAGTTTTTTTAGTGTTTTCGGATGGCAAAAGGTTCATGAGCCCAGTTAACCTTTCCCCCTCTTCCAAATCAAGTGTTTGACATGTGCCAAGTGTCCTCCTAATGTCGTTATAGGCACAACATAGGCATGATGGCAGTATGCTTTCCTTGACACTTGTGACACTTGTAAGAAAAATGTGACACTTGCGACCTTTGTAATGACGACACTTGAGACACTATCAAAGTGAGTAATTTTGATGTGTAACAGTATTCATGAAGTTGCATGATCTCCACATATAATTCATTCCCTTCCCACAGGAACTTAGGATAACATAGGTTATTTCCTAAACCTTAGCCTTTTAGGAAATATATTATAATATTCCCTTAGAGATAATCCCTCAAGCTTAGCCCTTTTTCCTAGTCTCTTAGACCCTTCCATTTCCCTACCTAGTGGAACTTGGTCCCCCATTCTCTTGTATTGTGGTTGGTCTAAACGCATCGATGTATTTATATTAATGATATGAGTGTTTACATATATAAAAATAGGTTCTCTGGCCTTTATCATATAGGCTCTCTATCCTAATCATCACATAATCCTCCTAGCTTATAATCACTTGGCTCACCAACCTATAAAACATGTTACATTTACAATTACAATTGGGGCTTGGTCTTGGGATATTACAATCCCCTCCCCTTATTTTTGCAGTGTCCTCAGTGCAACTTGTTTATACATGTACAATTCAATTTCTTAAAAAAACTTCAAACTTTAGCTATTGGAATATTTTTATCCATTTGGTGCTCTACTTTCCAGCACCAATTCTGGTATTCATACTGCAGCTAGAAGTCAATTTTTCTATTCCATAGAGATTCTTCTAGAAAAAATTCATCTCACTTTTCCATTTGACGCACCCTCCTTATGGCATCTACCATGCCATAATGATCCTTGAGTTTCCTCCTCCTTGTTGCACTCACCCTTCTAGGCTCAAGAATCCCTTCACTACTACTCATTCCTTCAATGATCCATCTTTCCAAGGTTTTCACACACAAGGAGAGTGCTAACCCCTTACCAAAACCCCACCAAGGTTCTACAATTGTAGGGATTTAGTGTCCTCAACAATAGTTGTTATTTCCCAACATTTGAGCTTTAATCAATATTATCTCATCTGCATCACACACATGAAGTTATTATGAGAGAACATAAACAAATTCATTTAGAACTCAACTTATTTCATAAGTATTTCAACTTTTCCCCAAAATATGAAATTCTATTTCATAATTTTTCATTGTTGTTGCAATAATAGGATGTAGTCTTCCTTTTCTCTTTCAGCAAGCACCATGTTGAATACCATTTTTTCCTACAATGCTTCTATCTTGCATTCAGCCAACAAATTTTCAGTATTTACTGTACATCATACTCTCATTGCAATATGTACAAAAACCTTATGAAGTGTTCTTAGAATTTTCTATAACAAACAATTCAATCACAACTACAAAACAATTTATTAGATAGAGTGAATTATCATTCTATGCATATGACTATTCATAAATACTATCAATAAGTTCATTACTTCTTTTCTGAACAAAAAAAATTCCTGTAGTTAATGCTCATGCGGCTACTTGACTTGCAACTTTCCTGTTGCAATTTCTAACATCTCATGAAATTTTCTCAACTCCATGAGTTATCAACATTTCAACCATTAGTACAATTATTTCCATGCAATAATATATATGCATGCATTCACAAAACACATTCAGAAAATGCATTTAAGTATACAATTCTATCATGCATAAGTGAAACTATGCCACTTACTAGGCATGAGTGCAACTCTCAATGCATATCTATTTAATGCACCTTTGAATTGATTGTTCATAATTCTATCTATCTAAGTCATGTATCTCACCATCCATTAATTGTAAATCCGACGAATGTCTTGACACATTCTCCACACACTTCCCATTGTCTTCTGAATTATTTGGATTCCTTCCTTTCGACCCGAACACTACACCAATAATATAAGTCTGTGGTGTGAATTAGTGTTAGAAAAAGGGTTATATTCCAAACATTATTTAAAGGTAGGAAGCTCATCTAGTATTTTTGTGGTACATAACCTTCCTATATCCATACTTTTCCATATCCAACCATGTCCTGGTCTCATACATGACTAGATTTCCTGACATCATTCCTATAACAAGTTCTTATATTTTATTGCTTTGGTTATTACCTCATAATCAAATTAACATGACATGTTATTATGTCAGTTTGTGCATTCAAAAGATAAGAATCTTTGATAGCTATTACAGTCCTCTAGCCTTTAGCACACCTAGTGGTATCTTATTCATATTAATGCACTTAAAAAATACCATACTGTGTATTATAATAATTCAATATGGGGAAATTCTTACCTAAATTTTCCTTTGGAATTTATGCAACATAATTTCAAAAGAGAAATACTTACCTGCATAGCTTCAATTAAACGAATTTGATGCTACTTGATTGGATGATTACAATAGAATATTTCATGCCTCTTTTACCAGTATTATAATCAACATTTCATATTTTTGTTGCTTCCTTCCATATGCAACAACATCAACGGAAACAATTGAAAACATGCAAGCATTCTCTCTTTATGGCTATCCCAACAAGTCATAACACAATTATTGCTATAATAATCACAACAACCTCTTTCTTCCTGTATCGCTTTTCCTTGTTGATCCCAAAAGTCTTCAATTCTTCTCGGATTCCTGAATCTTCATGTGCTCTCACTGCAATCACCGTGCATGATTATTTCTAACCTGATCACTTTCTAGACAAATCAATCTTCCCTGCCTTTTCTTTTCTAGCCAAATTCTAAGCTGATATTAACCTTTAGCTTTTATTTATTTCCTGGATCCATCTATCCAAACTCATACTTGGATGAATTATAATTCCAATCATGTTTCCTTATAGAATTTGGATCTTCAACATCCATTTACTTTTCATACTAAACTACTTCATCCCCTTCTTGACTGAATACTTTAGTATTTTAGTTTTCTTGTACCCTTCTCTTCTCTTTTCCAACTAGCCTCAAACTTGACTTGCATAACCAGTCTCTAGCATACTGTAAGGATGAAAATAATCCTCCTTCACTAGCTGCATAGAATTAATTGAAGGTACTCAACACTGCTTTTACTTGACCATCATAATTTCAAGTGATACTTCCAACCTATGGGAATTTCACTCATGGTTCTATGCCACTTAAGATGGATTCTTGTCAGGCACCATCTCCTTTGCATTCAAACCATGAGTAGAACCATTTTCTTCTTCATGGTTCCTTACTAATTCTCTACAGAGATTCATTTTTTTTTTAATTCCTTCTTGTCTTTGACATCTCCATGATATTGTGGAAATATCTTCAATACTTTTTTAATATATCAACAATCCTCTATTATTCTTGTTTTCCCTCTTGGAGTGTTGTCATGCATTCCTATTGGCTTGATATCTACCTCATGATTTATTCTTCCATTATCTTAGGATGTTCATGGATCTTTCCTTGTCTACTTTTCATACTTGTGATTATCACTCTAGGAAACTCTCCTAGGTTGTATCTCAGAGATGACTGGTAACTTAAGTAATCTTTCAATGATTTACTCAATGATGGGTATGAGGTTGGATCAAGATGAATATATAACTCACTGGATTGTATCACAAGAATGTCTAAGGATATTCAAACAATGCAAGGCCTTCAAGAGATATTATCAGATAGGTGAATCAAATGGATAAACAAACTAATCAATTAACCAGAATATACGTCTATAAAACAATATATATGATGGGATAACATATCAGCAATAAATACTTATGATCCTTTGCTTACTAATTGGATAGTGAGATGAAAGTCACCAATGGACTATGTAAACATAGATAAAGAACATAATTCAACTCATAAGAATATAACAGAAAGAGAAAAGAAGATCTGACAATAACAGTGAAAGAAGCTTGCAGTCTAAACATATTATATAAATAATCTCTATCACAATAGCAGTATAGTTTAGAACTCAAAATCGAACCCTTAGTTCATCAAATGTTCTTGGATTTATAGCCTTTACAAACAGTTTCTAGATCCTGAAATAAATGGATCTCAAATCTAAAAGAATCTCTAAGTAAAATCAAATACAACAGCTAGAACTTAGATCCTATGTCTAAGGGATTAGATCCCATTTAAAATTGAGTCTTTAAGTGCCACATACATTATCCTTGAGAAGAAAAAGGACTTCTCGAATCATCTTGATATCTTCAACATACTTCAAGGAGATGACGAGGTAGCTCAAGATCTTGTTCTGACACCTGGGCATATCTAGACCAAAAATAAAAAGGCCTCTTTAATCCTTTTTCCTTTGAATCTGCTTCAAAACTTGAAAGAGGAAATAATATTTATCCTATTTAATATTATAATTCATTTAACACCTTGTTGAGATGATTTGGCAGCAGAAATGTTCGGTTTGAGAAAAAGATTGACATTCTTCCTGGTTTTGTGCTTTCGACAGCTTATAGGTATGAAACAGAGTGGGATTAGCTGCTGAAAGTCTTGGGTTTCAACAGGTGTTCCTAGACTATTCACAGATCCTGGAAACTGAATGTTGGCATTTTGTTGAGCTTGCTCAATGGTTAATCCAAGATCCTTTCCTAGTTTGGTGGTCCTCTCTATTTGGTATCTATTGTTTTTGAATCGATATCAAGGTTTATTGCTTACTAGATGATGCAATAGCAGTCATCAACAAAGGTTTCTGCTGAGAAAAAAGTGCTACCATCTGTTGCTGATAAAATGCATATGGCAAAGACATAGTCGACTTTTCGAACAAGCTCAAGCTCATGATACCATCCTTATTTGCACCTTTTAAAATTTGAAAATGTGACTGACGCTAAATCTTTACAGGGTTATCTTGGATGGGTGTAGATGATATAAAATATTCTCCAATACTGTCACCATAACATTCTTATCTTCTGCAGATCTTGTTACATGCTTTTTGTTTTTAGTCGACTCTGGTGCTTCTGCAGATTGAAATGTTGCCCAATAACTGTCATCATCTACTTGAGAAGATGACCATTCCAACTCGATCATAATTTGAAGGTAATTATACCTCCCAATAACTATTTTCCTTAGAATTACCCATGCTTTGGATGAAGACAATCTTCTTTGGAAGCCATGTATCCAATGTGGCAGACCGCACCTAAAAAAAAAATGCACCTCAAGGCTCCAATGTATTCCTGGAAATTGAATGCACACAAAGATTCCAAAATTCACAATTGCCTATCGTGGTCCTATTCTCTTGCAATCAGTTGAAAGAGACCAAAAGAAAACCCTAACATGGAAACCCTCGTACAAGAATTTTTTACATTTGAAGTATTCAATATGTTGTTAACAAGCTTACAAAACCTGGAAACCTTCAGAATCTAATAAGATATCTACATACAACACCAAACAAACTCTTGGGTATCCTCGCCAAGGGTTATCTCTGTCAATTTCCTGCGACATGGAAGAAACCAAAACAAACAAATGATCTACAAACACACTTCTGCGCCCTGTTGTTTGCCTTCTTTCTCCCATGGGTGTGTTTATACTAGGGAATGAACCAATTCCTTCTATGGTTTACGAAGTGCAGTTGCACCTCTAACCTACATCACATACCATATTGTATTTATAACAACAATTTCTCGAAGATAGTCAACAATTGCCTAACTATTCACCAAGCGTCCCTTGCATTTAAAAAAAATGGCTCCACAATGCCCCAGCTGCAATTTCGTGGACGTCTTCTACCTCAAAGTGAGGCAAGGAAATTAGTGAAGAAACAACTCTTTCTGATGTAATTCCTCATTCCCCAACGTGTATTTGAAAAAGATGATTGTCGGACTAACAACAACAAATTCCTGTGACTTTGCCTTTAAAATTGCAATGTCTTGTCGACAACAACTCTGCATTTGTATTCGGCACTCAAAACTTCAAACACCTATAAATTCATTTGGTATTTTCATTCAGCTTCCTCCTCATGGCACCTTGGCATTTTGAATTTGTGTGCCTTCTAATTCTGTGTCACCTGCGTTATCCATCAGGCACCTGGAAGTTGTCCGCATTTTATTTTTGTATTTGCTGAAAAATCATAATCCTACATGAAATAGTAATTTAGAACACATGGCCTTCATATATGTCGAAGCTCGCCATGTAGAATAGATGAGATATGTAAGACCACACCTAATGGGATTGGTATTAGAGTTGGTCTTTGTATGGTTTATGTGTTGAATGTGCTTGACATTTGGGCTCGGGGTTTGGCATATGTGGAGGCTTAGATTAGGACTTAGGTCACCTGTGTGCACACATCACTTTTTGTTAAAAGGCAAAAGAATGAAATAATTTTTTTTATGAAAAACCCTAAAGGAAAAGTTTTTTAAGAAAACTAATGAAAATTTATTTTTGCCAAGCAGGTCATAGATCAGAGAATTTTTTTCCAAAAGTGATAGATGGGAACTTATAGACTCAATGAATCTTTTTTCAAACACACAATAGGCTAAATACTTTGGGGATGGGAAAATCAAGCAAAAAGTGATGAAAAAACTCTCAAAATATCATTACATTTTGATCACTAACACTTGCAACCATATATTATGCTAATATTAATTTTCAGCATTCCCATATTACTTGGATCCCTCTGATCCAACTCCTACATGACCCAATTATATTTCCAATCATGTTACTTGAGTAACCTTGGATATTTAATACCAAATTATTTCTTGAAGCAATTGATTTATCCTTTCCATGACTGATCACATTAGCACTGGGATTATTTTGATGAATTATTAATTTCTCTGGTCTTGACCATCTATTTTTTCAACCTGACATGCATATTCAACTTTTTTCATGCCATATTTGATGACCTTCACAACATGATTCCACTGTGCATTCTGATAGCAATAATGGAGGTGTTATCTCCAAACTGTAGGACTGATCTTTGGAGATGTTGTCACTTTCTCCATGCATACACTATGTCTTTCTTTATCAGAAAAAATAACATTCTAATATATCAATATATATAGATTAGGATTCCCACTATGTACTTATTTATCTTAACATTCTTTAGTCCTGACCTTCGATCCTCTTGTGGAATATTCTTGGTGTAACATTATGTCCTCAAGTTCCTCTGTTCCTTCTTGATATCAGGTCCAAAATATTTCATATTCCATAGAACCTTCCTTATTCCCATGCTTTTCATCTCCATATGAACCTATAGTTCATGCATTATCATGTATTGTATATGGATTTCCCCACCCATCACACATTTGATGTGAAAAAATTGTCACCTGGAATGTCTTCCCCGAACAAGAATTTCATTAGGGTTTTCCAAGCTGCTTATTGAGCCCAAGATCTAATCCAATATCTTCTTAAAGATATCAAATGAAAAATGAAGACTTTCTTTCCTTCTTTCCTCTATTTGTAGACATCTCTAGCACTTTTTGTGTTTTAAATGTAACCATTGCATCACAAAAATAGGCATACAACAAAATGTGTTAGCTAGAACCATAATATACCATTTTGGTAATATATGCACAATTTTCCTTTTATGGTCACCAACAATATTCTTTTTGAATTCTTGTGATATAATATGCTCATTCCTAAATTATGGTTGAATACCTAGAATCCTCTTTCCAATACCTTTCCATTGACTACTTCCTTGCTCATTTCCGAGTCTTGAGCAGAAAGTTAAGGAAAATTGAAAATTGCCCTTTCTGTGATGCAATCCCTGTGCAATTATTCTCCTTTATCAGAGCCAAAATAGCTCTTGGACCTTTGTTGGATCCACTAATAAGGTTCACATTCCATCTTTACCACTTTTGATGCAGGTCCAAACAATAAAAACCCCACATGATTGCTTCCTAATCCCTTTTCTTTCTTTAAAATAATGTTTCAGGCATTTAGCCCCTTTTCTTTGCCCCCTAATAACAAGTGAGAAAGTGCTAGCAGATAGGTGATTATCTAGAGCCTTGGGAATTTTTGGCTTCGGAACTTCATAGGTTCTCTCAAATCCAAACTTCCAATCCCCTGGAGCACCAAATTGGAAAACTTGCAAAGAATGGTTGATTGACGTTCCACAGCTTCCCAACCTCTAATGACTAAGATCCATTATGGGACTTCGAGATTCAAGAGTTTTCAAAGCACTTATCCACAGATCCGTCGGAATGCTGGACCGATGAAGTAAAAAACAACAAATAAAAGAACCACACCTTCTCATTAACGAACATCTATGATCAAATCTAGGACTCTGGGCTTCAGGAGTTCCAGACTGTCCACACTCTCAATCCTTCCAGAGTGCCAAGTATGTGTACTACATGATCTACTGCCACATATCCTCTCCCGATCAATGACTATAATTTTATCTAAAGATATGAGCTTTGGGGATTTCCAAATCACCTCTCCATAGATCTTCTGGAGTGTCGAATTACCAGAGATGCTCTCCTTCCTCCACATATCGTCTCCTGATCAATGGTCAATATTAACTATGACCTTCACGAGTTCTCGACTCAAAGAAACCTACAAAAAAATTCCACTAGAGTACCAAGTCTCCGAACCTTGGGATATGGTTCCACTTGTTCATTGTAATCTATGGATGATATGGACTCCGACCATCGGGCCTTTGGGAGTCCTCGACCCCAACTACTTATGCCTTGAATCCTTCAGAGTGCTAAGTCTCTAGACTACGAGATCTACTTCCATGTATCCTTTCCTGATCAACGGTGAGGATTTACTCTGCTCTTTGGAGCTTCGAGGCTTTCACCTTCATCACACTTCATTCCTTCCGAACGCTGAATTAGTGAAATCCCAAATTCTTCGTTAGTAACTAAGCACCAAGGGGTTCTACATGGTAAAAAATAAGGAAAGAACACATGGCCCTATCTGATGGGTGAAATGTGTCATTTACTATCTAGCACAAACAATATTTGAAAAAATGGAACACAATGACATGTGGAAAGCATCAAGTGTGTCCACTTCACCCTAGGTGATGTCAGAAGGCCATGTCACTTTGGTGCTTCATGACTTCAAGACTTCAGGACTTCGGGACTTTAGGACTTTGGGACTTTGGGAGAGTTCTCCACACTACACCAAAAATCCCCTGAATGTCGAATTCTTGAATAGGATGATCTATGGACACATTTCCTCAAACACGAATGGTCTAGATTAACTCTAGAGTTTAGGACTTGGGTAGATTTCCCTCCTATAAGCTTGAGGACTCACTTCTCCTGGAGTGATGAACCTCCAAACTCTTATGAGATCTACGACTCACGTTCGCTTTCACACAGATTTGATAGCTAGGATTTGATCTTCACCACTGCGCATCACCTCCTGATATTTTCTTGATCTAACGGATCTGATCTGTCCTTGGACAAATCAAATGGTCAAGCTCTTCTCCTAGTGATCTATGGCGTAGATCCACTCTAGAACTTCAGATCTCCTAGGCCTTTGCCTCTTTTATGACAAAGTACTTCAAACATCCAAAGTGGAAAATTTCAGAGGACTTCTGTGCTTAACCACCATGCTCCTTTTTCTCGATCTGATGGTTGTGAAGGGTCTTCCTTCTCCTAAATAGATCCTATGGCTCAATTTTGAACTTTTTGGACCAATACCATGGTTAATGTGGTTTCCTTCCTCTATTGGATTTTTTTAACCACTACACCTTCTGAGCATTCTGCCATAGTTAAGGTGCTCTCAATGCCCTCTTGGCACTCATGGATGCTCTGAAATTTGAATTTTGTCCATTTCGCCAACAATTCCCTCTAAATTTTTTTCTTGATTTCCACTTACATGGCCCATCCAGGTTTAGTGTTGAAACCATGGGCCCTAATACTTGAATTTTGTCCATTTCAACAACAATTCATTCTGAAATTTCTACTTCAATTTCCACTTACATGGTCCATCCAGGCTTAGTTTTGAAACCATGGGCTATGATACTAATTTGTAGCATCCCCAACCACCCAAGCTAGGGAATTATACTAAAATTATGCTATGTTCAAGCTCTGATACCATATTGTAGTGCCCTCGGCCACCCAATCCAGACCATGCTACTCTAAAACACATTTACTGAGCTTCTGATAACTAAAATGTAACATACCCATCCATAGACCTATTGAGCTATGGAACACAAAAAATCATGCGAAACATCATAGAAAAATACTTAACAAACAATTACATTCTACTAACACATAGACTAATGAAGAAATAATAGTAAGCCTATACATACAACATATACATGCAAAAATCATAAATATAAAACATGTACAAATACACAACATGTAAATGAACATAGAAATGGTACTTATCTTTTTGTATAAGACCACTAACTATGTGAAGACCTTCCACGAACCTCCCAGCCATAGACCACGCTTCTCATCACTCTCAGCACTGGGTCACCCCCGAGTGGGGACTAAACTCCACCCGAGTAAAGCGATTCCTAGGCTAGGCTGAGATAATGGGATGCTACACAATCAGTCAAGAAGGTGTAGATTTTAACCTTGTACAATATTTACTGCAAACAAATTCTTAGTAAAAGAAAAGAAAAGATACAATGGAAAATACAAGCATTACATATATATTTTTCCCCTGCAAACCCAAATTGGGAAAACCAACATATTCTATATTCATTCATAGTGTTACATTGTTTACAATAAAATATACATATAGGAGCCATCAGCATCCAAAACCCTAACTCAATGACCTGGATTAGTCAACAACTCTAATTTCTTAACTGGAAATAGAAAACCATCGGCAAAAACCATTTGCCTAAAAACCGCCCAAAAATGTGACATGTTTCCTGAGGCGAAAAAAATTTCTCGAGGGAAATGCCCCCGAACCCTCGCACAGGGGGCTATTTCCCCCTTCAAACCCCCTTGCATGCCCCGTGCAATGCAGAAACTACTACTTGTGCAAATATTATAACACATACCCAACATTCTCCCACTTGTTGTTTTCTTTGCATACAGGGTTACACAATCAAGAATCTAGGGCAGCAATGCCCATGGATCCTCTACACTAAGAGAACTTCTCAGTGCTCACATATTTTGTTAATGAATCTACAACATTATTCATAGTGTCCACCTTCATCAACAATACTTTTTTTTCTTCAACCATGTCTCTCACAAAGTGATATTGAATATAAATATGCTTTGTCTTCGAATGATAAGTCAGGTTCTTTGCCAGAAAAATCACACTTTGACTGTCACAATATATCCTTACAGCTTGTTGTACCAACCCAATACATGAAAACAATATTTGTAACCATACTTCTTCCTTACTTGCATGAGTGGCTGCTATGTATTAAGCTTCTATAGTTGAAAGTGCCACTACAAACTGTCTTTTTCTCATCCAACCTATTGCTCCTCCAAACAGGTTAAACACATACCCACTTGTAGATCTCCTACGATCCAGATCTCCATCCCAGTATGTATCCACAAAACCAGACATATATACCACCTATCCAATTCCATTCTTGGTATCACAATCCATAGCTATAAATGGCACACAAATACCTGAAACCCCTTTTTACTATTGTCCAATGCCCCTTCCCTAGTTTTGACATATACCTGCTCAAAACTCCCACTGCATGTGCAATTTCCAGTCTAATACATACCATTGCATACATCAAACTGCCAACTACACTCGCATATGGAACATGAGTCATGTCCTCCTCCTCTTCCTGTGTCTTGGGACACTGATCCACAGATAAATTTACACCAACAGGAATAGGAACCTTGACCAGTTTACATTCCTACATATTAAACCTCTACAATATTGTCGCGACATGTTTTCTTTGATTTAACCAGAGTTTCCTATTTTTACGATCTCCTTTAATTTCCATGCCCAAAATGAAATTTGAAGCACCGAGATCCTTCATGTCAAATTTAGAGGACAACTGAGTTTTCACATCCTGGATATCTCCTTGTTGTTTCTTACCAACAACATGTCATTCACATACAAGACCAAATAAATCAAATGATCACCAATTAATTTAAAATACACACAGTGGCCCTCTTTGCTTCTTTTGAAGCCAAGTCCCAGCATATAAGTATCAAATGTTTTATACCACATCCTTGGTGATTATTTTAAACCATATAGGGAATTTTTCAGCTTGCATACCAGCTCCTTCTTTCCCTTCACATCATAACCTTCTAGTTACTTCATATAGATTAATTCTTCCATATATCCATGTAGGAATTTTGTCGTCACATCCATATGTTCTACTTAAAAATCAAATGCAACAACAACAAGTAACATAAATCTTATAGAGGTTAACTTGGCAACAGGAGAAAAAATCTCACCAAAATCAATTCCCTCAACCTGGGAATAACCCTTTGCTACTAACCGAGCTTTGTATTTCTCCACTTTTCCTTCTACATTCAACTTCTTTTTAAATACCCATTTGTTGCCAATGGGGTTTCTTCTAGTTGGAAACTCCACTAGATACCAAGCCTCATTCTTATCTAAGGCGTCCATTTCTTCGTACATGGCCTTTTTCCCATAGATTTCCATTCTTTGAATCCACAACCTCCTTGACAGTTCTAGTATCATCATCAATAATAGAAAAAGAAAAATTTGAATGGAAATCATATGGAGTATACATTTCTGGTAGCCTTCTTTCTCTAACCAATCTCCTCAATACTGGAGTCTTCTTCTTCCTACTCTTTTTCTTCTGTAGATTTTGATTCATCATCCTTTAAATCAAA
>ML832055.1:30371-45839 GCA_009831015.1 Picea engelmannii | reverse complement strand
TGAGGACGCATCTCTCTGACGACTGCGATTGGAGTGCCCGGATCAATGACGCACAGGCAATCCAGACATCCTTTGTATTTCTGCGTTTAATTAGCGTGGGGCCCCCTTTCTTGTCGTGTCATCTTTCCATCTGTTCTCCTCCTGACCATGTAATGAGGCTCGCTCCCTTTTAGCCCCTTCCGCATCCTCCAACATCTGTCCGCCTTCCCTCTTCTGGTCCATGTGGTCCCTCCCCCCATCTCATCATCCACTCACCTTCCTAGCCTCCTCGTCCCCTGCCATGTGTTCTGCTCCCTTCCATGACAGCCTTTCGCTACCGCACCCATCTTTAGACCCTCTTATATTCTACCACCTCATCACCTCTCATCTCACCCTCACAGTGTTGACGCCATCACCTCCCTTTCCCCTTCCGCGTCAAGCGTGCCAGTTCCTCCACGCCTTATCCATCAGACTGTCCAACTGTTCCAGGTGGCAGCGCGAGGGGTCTTCCACGTCCCAGAGGGAAGAGTTGACCAAGGCCGTTCCCAATCCTAAGGAAGCAGTTATTATTTCCATGAAGGTGGTTGAACGTCGTCTTCTTCCATAAATAGAAGGCCAGGAAAGGACCAAGCGTACAAGCAGACTGATAGTCCTTCCTGACTGAGATTGCGTCTGTCAAACCACTGCAGGACAGTCAGGAGTCCCATTGCGTCTGTCATAAGTGCGCGATCATCCAGAGTCTGCATGTGCAGACTGTCAGAAGACATGTAGACGTAAAGTTTTTTAATGTAGCTTCTTGTTTCTGTTGCTGTTGTTTTGTTTTGGCTATATGTAGGCATTTTTTCCATTTTGTAAAGGATCGATGGTAGAGCAAAGCTCCCGACTGTAAAGTTTTAACGACCATTCTGGCTTCCTGGTTATGCATCTGTATCTGAGATTTCTTGTTTTATGACAAACAATTTTCTTATTCCGTCTATGTTTTCGTCTCATACCAGAGAGTTCATGATCGAATGATTCGCATGGATTGTTGCAGTTATGTTATGATAAAGGATTTGTTGTTACATTATTGTATTCTCTGGTCTTCCATGTTCGAATGTAAAAGGATCTTGCATTTGGATAATTTCTTCTCCAGTCTGTTAGAAACCTGATGTTTACGACAGACCTTCGCACTCTTCTCATACAAATCTTCCCCCTGCTCACCTTTTATTACAACTCATTGTTTGAATTTTATCTAAGACCTCATTTGCCCATGCATGCCTGGCCTAGTTTCAGAGTTGAGACGATATTGTTCTGAGTTTCCTTCCATTTGATCACCCCTTTATAACAAATCGTGACATTAAACTGATGGGTGTCTGGCTCTGCTCCTGCAAGCAATCCAGGAGTGACTTCTGACGCTAACAGTACCAAGGTCCAAACTGATATTAAAAGAAAAATTCTGGAGGCTGCAAATGCAAATCTGCAATACAAAGAATTGGTAGCAATGCTATAGTAGGGTAATATGCTTTAGAAGGTGGATAATTATAAGTTGGGAATAGATGGAATATTGTTGTGCAAGAACAAAAAATTTGTTCCAAATGTCCAAGACTTGAAACATATGATTTTGCATGAAATGCATAATGTTCCTTATGCATGGCACCATGGATATTAGAAAACCATGGAAGAGATAAAGAGCCATTACTTTTTTCCACGTATGAAGAAAGAGATCACCGAGTACATCGCTAGATGTATGGAATGCCAGAAAGTGAATGCTGAGAATAGGCACCCAACAGGGTTGTTGCAACCTTTAACCATTCTTGAATGTAAGTGGGAAATGGTGACAATGGATTTTATTACGGGATTTCCTAGAGCAGGCAAGCTACATGATTCGATCATGGTGGTGGTGGACAAGCTTACAAAATCTGCCCATTTTATTCCACTGAAAACTACACACAAGGCAAGAGAGGTTGTTGATATTTTCATGAAGGAAGTGGCACGATTGCACGGGATTCCTAAAACAATTGTGTCCGACAGAGACTCAAAATTCACCTCAAATTTCTAGAAAGGACTATTCAAAGGATTCAGAACAAATCTAAACTTTAGTACAACTTATCATCCTGAGTCTGATGGATAGACAAAGAGGATGAAAAGGGTGATAGAATATATACTAAGAATGTATGTGATGGAAAAGACATCGAAATGGGAAGACTACCTACACTTGGTAGAATTCACGTACAACAATGGGGATCAGACATCATTGAAGATGAGCCCATTTGAAGCACTTTACGATAGAAAGTGCAATACTCTAGTGAGTTGGGATAATCCAGCTGATAGAACAGTAGTTGGGCCAGAGTTGCTCAAGGAAATGGAGGACCAAATGACAAAAATTAAGAAGAATTTAAAAGTTGCCCAAGATAGACAGAAAAGTTATGCCGATAAGAACAAAACCCACATAGAATTCAAAGTGGGTGATCATGTTTTCCTGAAAACGAAAGCTAACAGGAGTTCCCTGAAGTTGGGAAGCTGCACCAAGTTGGAAGCCAGATTTTGTGGGCCTTTTGAAATCCTGGAGAGGATTGGTCCAATTTCTTATATGATTGCATTTCTTGCATCTATGTCTGTTCATAATGTCTTCCATGTATCATTTCTAAAGAAATATATACCCGATGCTAATCATGTTATTGACTGGAATGTGATTCACGTGGAGCAAGAAGGCACTTTTCAAGTGCATCTGGTGTGCATTTTGGACCAGAAAGTCAAACATCTTTGGAATCGAGCCATAGGGATTTGTAAAGGTTCAATGGACTTGGTACGATCCTGAGGATGCTACTTGGGAGCATGAAGATGCAATGCAGACAGAATACCCACATCGTTTTGAAGATTTTTGAAAAATCTGTTATATATGTGTGTATGATGCACTGAGGACAATGCATAAATAAGGGGAGGGGATTTTACTGTCCCTTGCCCGAACCCAATTGTAATGTAATATAAATGTACTTAAGATGGTGAGCTGTTTTGACCTCATTTGGTAATGTACGTCATGTGGCATAGTGCACGCATGAACTGCGCAGTAAAATGATGTAATATGCACATTCCAGGATACTGCACGCAGTATGGAGGACAACGAGCCTCGTGTACATGATATGTGTTATAGGCTAATGAATCGGTTATTATAAGCTGGGATGCTTATGTTTTGGTATTGGGCCAGAACTCCTAGGTGTCAAATGCTAATCCGCCTACTTTGTACATGACTCATGAATTAATATAAAATACATCGTTGCGCACAGACTGACCATGATGAAAGAGAAGGGGGATTGAACTTCAACAGTTAGGGAAAGGGAGGGCCAAAAGCCAAGGGAATATTATATTAATATTTCCTAAAACATAAAGTATGGATAATTATTTTATCCTAAGTTCTAAATTTGGGGACAAGTGGACCAAACTAACTTCTGATATGACAAGTGTCAATTTGGGGACATGCATTCATATCATGGGGGGACTTAGCTCATTTGATCACTTTTCATGTAGAATTCTTACCAGCAGCTCGACCATCATCCTCACCATCACTTCCACGAGAGTTTCACAGTGATTCTTTTCCACACTCAGTTATCCAGTAAATGATTCCATGACCATTTTCACTCATGCATTTTGTTATCCTTGAGACAACCATTTCACCATTCTAGAGACTTTTCCCATAGTCCTTTTTGGTTGGTGTACCTGATTATCTTGGAGCGATATTGAAGAAGCAGGTTGTTAGGCCCGTGAGAAATTCTCTGAGCGAGCAAATTGCTGGGGATTAATTCCCGAAGGTGCTAAACTACAGCTACAATGCTCTGAGACTTTCGGTTTGGCCTGTTGTTGAAGCCCTGGAATGGAAGTGGGGTAGCCGAGGGACTGTTGAGCAGATAAGGGGCACACTTCCTTGGGTGGGATAGGCATGTGGGGAATGAGAGGTTGTAGGTTATTAGTTGAGTGAGCACCTGAGACAAATTCTTTCATATTGACCATGAACCTTAGCATGGATAGGAACCCTTTCCCCTGGGTGGAGCTCAGTCCCAGCTCGGGGGTGACTCACTATTGAGAGTGATGAATAGTGTAGCCTAAGGCTGGGAGGTTCGTGGACAATATGTACGCAGTTGGTGACAATGTTTCTAAGATAAGTACCAATTGTATGATAAAATGATATGCTACTTTGTTATTTACATGCCTATGTTATGGTTTATCATATATGTGATTATAATTGCCCGTATGTTTTTTGGGTAATTCTAAATGCTTCATATCTATAGTTACTGTTATTTCAGTAGAAAAGTCGTATGTTACAAAAAGTAATTGTTTGTTTATGTTTATATGTAAATCTTCGGCAAGAGTGTTGTATGTATATGTTTTAGTTGCATGCAATTTAAAGAGTAAATTTATGTGGTATAGCTCAATTGACTACTGGGTATGTTACCATATGTTCCACAGTAAGGGAATGAAAGTGTTCCCTAGAGTAGCATGGTCTGGCCTGTTAAGGCTAGGAATGTTACCGACTGGTGTCAGAGCATGAGTGGTTTCTCTGGAGTGGCGTCCCTCGACCTGCGGGTGGCCGGGGGAATGTTACAAACATCCTGTTCATCCTTTCTGCAACTCTATTCTGTTGAGGTGTATATGGAGTAGTATTTGGCCTTGCTATATCACACTTCTTACTGAATTGTTAAAATTCATTCCCATATAACTCTCTGCCATTATCTATCCTCAACACCTTAATTATTTTCTCTGTTTGATTCTCTTCAAGAGCCTTAAAATCCTTAAAATTGTCAAAGACTTCATATTTATTCCTGAGGAAATATATCCAAGTATTCCTCGAGAATTCATCTATAAATGAGACATAGTACATATATTTTCTCAGATGGGACCGATACAAGTCCAAAAACATCATTGTGAACTAACTGTAAAATTTCTTCTGCCCTCGATGCACCAAAGGGGAATCTTACCTGATTCTGCTTCCCATATACACAATGTTCACAAAAATCAAAATCTAGAGAGTAGTTAGACATACCTTCAACCATACCTTTTCCGTGTGGTAGTCGAAGACCCCTCTCTCCGATATGCCCCAGTCTTTGATGCCATAACATAACCTTTTCTCCAGAGACTATAGAATTTCTTTCTTCTTCAACTCCAATATTAGGAACAATGGAACTATTACATCCATCACTAATAATGCTTCCTTGCAGCTTATATAGAGTTCCAAACCGAGCCCCTTTCAACAACACCATTTCTCCTCGAACCATCCTGCGGGTTTACTTTTAAAATATTGTTTTTACCCCTGCATCGTCCATTTTTATTACAAAAATAAAATTTCTAGCCAAACCTAGGATGTGCAAAACACCAAACAATGGTCCAATCCTTCCATCTATGAGCCTCAACTTGAATTTTCCTCATCCTATGATTTTGGTTGTCAAATCATCACCTAAGAAACCATTTTCTCGATCATACCTTTCATATTCACAGAACCACTCCCTGTGGGGAGTCATATGAAAGTATGCACCTGAGTCAACCAACCATGCCTCATGATTTGCATGTGCTCTTGAAGAAGCCAAGTACACATCCCCTCCTTCTTCCTTGTAGGTCTTTTCTTCTATAAAAGGAGATTCTTCATATCCCTTCTTTTTCTCAACTTTGGATCTAGATTGCTTCTTGTAGTTCCCTTCTTTTCCACATATCCAAGATACCTTTACAAACTTTCTGGGAGATTTAGATCTACCCTTAAACTTAGATCTTCCACTTGAGAAATTAGATCTATGTCTTTCCTAGGAGCGTCCTCTTGCAAATAATGCGTATGTTCTTTGTACTTCCATATTATTTTGTCTCATCTCCTCCAACAACAATGATGAGACCACTTCATCAAAATTCAAGGAATTTGTATTACTACCTATGGCCACAACCAAAATATCCCACGAGTCTGGTAAAGAACACAGTAAATTGATACACTTATCTTCATCTAAAATTTTAATCTGAACATATACTAATTGACTTACCACAGTATTGAAAGCATTCAAATTCTCTGCCACCGCGTCTCCATATATCATCCTCAAATTATACAACTTATTTCTTAGGAATAGTTTATTTACTAGGGACTTAGACTGATACAACTTCCCCAAATTATCCCATAAATCCTTGGTTGTAGCTTCTGATGACACATTCAGTAATACTGAATATGAGAGACACATTCGGATTGTGCTATTGGCCTTTTGATCCAATGTTTTCTAGTCATTTTTTGAAGTTCCTGTAGGTGCAATACCTAGATCTACTTCGATCCAATGATCTCTATCCACCAATAGATCTTCCATATTGAGCTTCCACAACTCAAAACTTTTCCCATTAAACTTCTCGATCTCCATTTTCGAATTACTTGCCATTTATTTTCACATGAAAAATAAATACCACAGATCTCCCACTCTAACAAGGATTATCATAGTGTATGAGTCAATAATTGGAGACTCCATAGGGCAGTCAATATTTAGGTTGCCTATCACAGAAATTGAATAGGACGATGAAGAAAACATTGAAAAATTGAAGTATGCTTAAGAAGAAAATATCAAGGTGTATAAAAAGTTTGTCATGGCGAGTTCTGAAATGTTGAGGAAACCCTAATCCCTCAGCCGCACGCAGTCGACTCCAACAACCACGATTCTAGTGAAGCACTCGCCCTGCAGCATAGCCCCCATTGGGCTTCATTGACGCTCACAATGGGAACGGAGGGGGGGGGGGGCAGCCTCCCTCATACTGAAACATTGCCGCGAATGACCGATCCGACACTAGAGCAATGCGCCCGGCCTTTGAGCCGCTGCAACAAATTCGAGAGCAGCTGCTGGCCAGGGAAACCGGCCTCCGGAAGGATATGGACACAGGCGCTGAGGTAGGAACATCCCACACCAAGCCGCACAAAGGATGGGAACCAGGTAAATGTATACCCCAACTCGATAAGGCACCAAGATATCTTATTAGCTCCACCAGGGTAGGGGAACATACTAAGTTTATGAAGGAACATGCACTCATAGGAAAGTTTTTAGGACTATGGCCTACAAAACAGGACCTCCACAAATCGATTAAGCACTGGTGGAACCCTAAGGGGGACTACGAAGTGCAGCTGAGCTCTAAGGGTTTCTTTACAATCATTCTGTATAACCTAGAGGACAAGGACAGGATCTTCGAAAATGGTCCTTATTTCTTTAACTCGGCTGGGCTCTTCCTGCATTTCTGGACTGAAAGATTTAGCCCTGATAAAGAAGACTTCACCATGGTCCCAGTGTGGATCCACCTGTACTCTTTACCCCAAGAGTTCTGGCTGGAAGAAATTATGATGGGTATAGGGAACACCCTAGGGCAGTATGTGAAAGCCTCGGAAGCCACCAAACACCGGAAATATACCTCTTATGCCAGAATCTGCGTCTACATGAACATCTCTAAGGTGCTCCCTGGATCAGTTACCCTGGAATACCAAGACGAGGACTGGCAGCAGACCCTGGACTATGAACACATCCCTTTTCGCTGCAGAAGATGTCACGAGCACGACCACCTTTTCAGAGATTGCCCTCTCATTAAAACCTCTGCCAAAACAAGCGAGCCAACACAAAAAGATGGGTTCACCGTCGTCCCTTCAAAGAAGCGAAATCCACCAAGAAGTCAAATCCAAGAACAGAAGCAGACTATAGAAACGAGAAACTCTTATGAAATCTTAAAGCACCTACCAGAGGAAGCAGAAGTTCAAGATCCGCTCAAAAATCAGAAGCCATCACAGAACAACCCCTCGGATCCAGCCCATCCGCCCCAAAGCCAGGAAACACCAGTGGAATACAGAGGTGACGAAGAAGGGGATACCCCAATGCAAATGGACGAAAGGGATCTTGTCGGCATAGATCTGGAACAGCTAGAAGAAGCTCTGAATCAGAAAAACCTGCAAACCCTTCCGGAAGAGCAACTGCGCAAGGTACACAAAGTACTCCTTAACTCCTCAGCGGGCTCCTCTGCACGACTAGGAATCGCCTCGGACTCGCAAATTGGCCCAAAGAAGATCCCCCGAGAGAACAAAAGAAGGGGGCGGAAAACGACACAACAGCTGATCAAGGAAGCCGGAAATCTCATGCTAAACTCTGGACAAATTCAAAAGATCTCGGAGGTATACCTCCAAACCCCATCATCAACCCAATGATGAAAATCCTCACATGGAATATCAGAGGACTAAATGGTAGGTCCAAACAAAGGACCCTCCGAGAATGCATAAAAGCCGAGAATCCAGATCTGCTCCTATTGCAAGAAACCAAATGTGCAGGAGCAGAGGTAGAAATCATTTTCCAGCGTAGCTGGAGAGATTGCAACTTCATATCCACAGACGCTGCAGGCGCCTCAGGAGGACTCGCCATCCTTTGGAACCCTGCCAACACACGAGTCTACAACCCCTTCTCAACAGTAGGCACGCTCACGACAAGCTTCCAGTCCATTGGTTCGAACCAGGAGGGGCATATTACGAATGTTTATGGCCCCCAGAGTCAGCCAGAAAAAGACAAACTCATGCAAAGGCTAGAGCTCATCCAAACCCTGGTGTCCACTCGCAACTGGATCCTTGGAGGAGACTTCAATATGATCCTCACGCTAGAGGAAAAAACGGGAGGCACCAAAAAGCTGGAGCAAGACAACAGTAAGTTCAAAATCCTCATTGATCATCTCAAATTAGTAGATATAGAAAGCAGCAATGGTATTTTCACTTGGTCAAATCGTAGATCGGGAGCCCAACACATAGCTTGCCGGCTGGACCGCTTCCTGGTCTCGGAGGAACTAATGGAATCAGGCGCGCAGTTGGAAAGTCTTATCATGCCCAGAGCCGGGTCAGATCACTGGCCACTGATCCTTAATATGAACATGCAAGACACGCCACAATTCAAACCGTTTCGCTTCGAGAAATTCTGGCTACTGGATCCGGACTTCCAGCACCTAGCCCAAGAATGGTGGTCAAAGGCAGCAATAAATCATGGCTCCAGCATGTACAGATTTCAGCAAAGACTCAAAAACTTCAAGGTACTGCTGAAGCAATGCAACAAGAATTGCTTCGGAAATATCTTCCAAAGAATTCAAAACATCGAAAAACAGCTAGAGGAAATCCAAAAAATCTTCATATCAGGCACCAGGACTGCCGATCTTATGATGGAATAAGAAAAGCTACTTGAACAATTGGAGGAAAGAAAAAAACAGGAAGAAATTTTATGGAAGCAAAAATCACGCGTGCAATGGCTGAAAGAAGGGGAGAGGAATACCAAATTCTTCCACAGGACAGTGATGCATCCCCGGCATGTCAACAGAATCACGCACCTGGAAGATGACCAAGGGAACATAGTCAGGGAACATGCCAAGATAGAGGCCGAGCTTACCCGCTTCTATCGTGACCTTCTCACAGAACCGCAGGGGGATAGAACTGGCGCCATCCAAAGAATCACCAAACACATTCCGACCCTAGTAACACCGGAGCAAAATACTACCCTCATAAGGCCTATCACTCAAGAGGAAGTGGACCAAGCTGTAAGAGATATGCCCCCAGGCAAAGCCCCAGGCCCCGATGGGTTCACCACGGACTTTTTCCATCACTGCTGGGATCTGATCAAAGAAGACGTCTCGGAAGTGGTAGAGGAATCCAGAGTTTCGGGTGTGGTTCTTCCAGCTCTAAATGCTACCTTCCTCACCCTCATTCCCAAGGAAGAGAGAGTTACCACTCCGAAGCACTTCAGGCCCATCGCTCTCTGCAATGTGATTTACAAAATCATCACAAAGGTCATCGCTAACCGGCTGAAACCAATACTGCCTCATGTCATCTCAAAGGAGCAGTCGGGATATGTGGAAGGACGGAAAATCACAGACAGCATCATACTGGCACATGAGGTCATCCACTCGCTCAAAACCTCCAAAACCCTAGGTATGTTAATTAAATTGGACCTCTCTAAAGCTTTTGACAGAGCTAGTTGGCAATATCTCAGAGAAGTCCTCACCTCCTTTGGCTTTGATCAGAACTAGATCAGTTGGATCCTCAACCTCATTTCCTCCACCTTCTTCTCCATTCTAGTCAATGGCGTGCCTTCTGAGCCCTTTTCACCTTCTCGGGGAATCCGTCAAGGCGACCCCCTTTCACCCTTCCTTTTCGTGCTCATGGCTGAAGGCCTAGGCAGGTCCATCTCGGCAGCCATCGCAGATAATTCCCTCAAAGGTCTACCGCTTCACAATCTTCATCCTGCCCTCTCTCACAGTCAGTTCGTTGATGACATGCTCCTTCTCAACTCCCCCTCGGCAAAGGAAGCCCTTGCTCTCAACGCCATCCTCTCTAATTTTATGGAAGCCTCGGGCATGTCTTTGAACCTGGACAAATCCAAGCTCTACTTCTTCAATACCCCCGTTCCGGTTCAGGTGCATATCTCTAGACTCCTCGGCATACCAAGGAGCTCCCTTCTATCCAACTACCTAGGCGTCCCCCTCACGAGTGCTTCTGCCAGATCTATCTCCTGGGAAAGCCTCATCCTTTCCATCTCTAACCGACTCAGCAACTGGACCTTCAGACCCCTCAACTTAGCCTCCCGGATAGTTCTCCTTAAGTCGGTCCTGCAAGCCCTCCCCACTTATCTTTTCACAGTTTTAGCCGCCCCCCAACATGTAATAAAGACTATCAAAGCCTTGCAGCGCAATTTCCTCTGGCATGGCCACCAGCAGAATAAAAAGTGGGCCCTGGTAAGCTGGGACAAAATTTGCAAGCCAAAAAGTCAAGGTGGTCTAGGCCTTCGAGATCCGGGGAAACTCAACCAAGTTATGGGCGCCAAAATTTGGTGGCGCTGGCTTAAGGAACCTGCTACAGCTTGGGCGTGCATGTGGAGGCTTAAATATGCTCCACTGACACCTGACAATCAGCTGATCAGGCACAATGCCAGATTCCAAGGCTCCAATATCTGGAACATCGCTTGGCACAACCGCACCTTAATTCAAAACCACGCCTTTTGGGAGATCAGGGATGGGGAGAGCGCTCTGCTCTGGCAAGACTCTTGGCAGCAATTCAAACTGCTAAATGATTCAGAAGACTTAGCGGCGCTTCGAGATGCCATTGACCCACAAACCTCCCTCAAAGTCAAGGACCTCTGGCAACCTCAAGAGCAGCATTCGCAATGGCGCCAATGGAAAATCTCGCACCAAGATCTTGGTGTCCCTGAAAACTTCAATTTAGAAAGCTGGCACAATCAGGCCAAAAGGCGAAAGATTCCAATCAAGGAAGGGGCAGACACCTTGAGATGGGGATACTCCAACGCTGGCACCTTCACGATCAAGGAAGCCTACAATATCCACAGTCACCCCCAACCCGAGCACAAAGACGCCATCTGGAACAAGGTATGGAATTCAGCACTATGGCCCAAAGTTTCCACTTTCCTATGGTTGATAGTTCATAACAGGGCCCTCACATGGGATAATCTCCAGAAAAGAGGCTTCATTGGACCCTCCCTATGTGTGCTCTGCCGTCAGCAGGAGGAAACCAAGGAACATATTTTCAATGGCTGCAGCTACAGCCAAAGCGTCTGGGATCAAAGTGCGCAAACTATGCGTAAGTCAGGACAACATCGAGGCAGCATTAATGAAACAATTGAGCACTGGGATAGCAGCACATACAAAAGAACACTCCTAAATCACATATGGCAGCTCCTACCTGGCTTCATACTCTAGCAACTTTGGAAGGAAAGGAACAAGAGAATTTTTCACTCGCAAGCCTCCCCTCCCAAAGCCACATGGGAGACCATCAGGGAGCGGATCAAGGAAACAATCTGATGCCGCCCTTGGAGTCCGAAAGACCTCAATTGTCCAGCTGGGGAGCAGTGTATAGTGCAACACTGGCAACCTCTCCCATCCATGCATCAAGCTCGGCGGATCAACAAACCCACCCAATCAAGCCCCTCCTCCTAGACACCTCCGCATAGCCCCTTCATCAAAATCAACTTTGATGGGGCCGCCAAAGGCAACCCGAGAACAGCAGGATGGGGAGCAACAGTAAGAGACTCGGAAGGAAAGCTGATAGGGTTGTTCACAGGATTTCTGGGAGATACGACAAATAATGTGGCTGAGCTCATGGGAGCACTGAGAGGATTACAGGTTACATTGGAAAGAGGCCATCGTAGCATCGTTCTAGAGGGGGACTCACAGGTCGTCATCCACCTTATCACCATGATCCTGCATGGAAAAGAGCCTTCTAAAATCTCACCAAGCTGGCGACTTTCAGGACTTTTAGAAGACTTCAAAAATATCCTCACTCCAGCTCTCAGTATCGTGCCTTCCCATGTAAAAAGAGAGGCCAATCGCGTAGCAGACAGCTTGGCCAATGAAGCAGTGGAAACGGAAAGCAATCTCTCCTGATGGATGGGTGAAATCCCAAACCACTCAGACGTCTTCCTCATATGCCAAGCCTTAGCCAACATGGATCTGCTCCCCCCGGATGGGGTGCCACGCACTCAAACGAGGACACGCGGGAGGCTGCGGGGATGCCAATTAATGGCATCAACCAGCGCAATCCCACCGCTAATCAACTGATTAATGGCTCGCACCAGCAACCATAAAGTGATGAGCCCTCTCGCGTGCGAGGAGGGTACCAAGCGACAGAGCATAATCAAGCTAGCGTTAATGGCGATCGTGAGTGGAGTCTCATGGGATTTTATAGCGGCAATAGGCACAAGGGAGATGTATTGGCCATAAGCAGAGCTCATTATCTATGAGCGGCACCTCCGTTTTCGCGCTGGTATAGCAAAGGCAGCTGCAGACCTGCCACCCCAGACCTCCTTCCCAACTAGAACTCCAGTGACTTTCACAATGCCCCGGCTCAGAGGCAAATCGCGTCGTGGAGCAGCCTGGTACAGGGCTGAATCCCGGCGAAAACGTTTGAAGCACTTTGAAAGGGCGATCACCCTAGCATCCATCCGACGGAAGCGAAATCCCAGGGTGCCTACCATAGCAATTCCTGAACATATCAACCCCGAGGGGGCACTGCAGACTCACCCTCCCATGGCAGATTCTGAGGAGCGCAGGCCATGACCAGAAGTACTCCCAGAGAAACAAATTGTAGCTGAACAGGAAGCACCGTATCGTCCATTTTGTATTGTCAAGGAGGAAGAGCCCCCTGGAGAAATACAATATCCACATTGCGTCGTCAAAGAGGAAGAGCCACCTGATGATGCCGAAATGCAGAAGGAAGAAGACAGGACACCGCCTCGACCACAGGACGACTCCAGCGCGTGCACGGCAAAGCAACCTGGCATGAGGACAACGAGTGACGAGGAACGAGGGAACCATTCCACCTCCCCTGAACTCTGGCACCTACCACTGGTCTTTGAGCTCCGCAGCATGCTCGATGACCTGGCTTTCCGTATCGCTCGGATGGACCAACGCATTGACATGCTCTTCGAAGAACTCTCGAGGAATGCCCCGAAGAAGCAATGCCCCACTTGTGCACAAGAGTACTCGATTCCCGCAGGATGGAGAAGAGCCGACCACAAGCGAGCGAGACCGAGCCACCAGTTATCCAGAGGCTATGGTTAGAAGCTTCGTGCTATTTTGGTCTAGTTAGTTTGTTGCTACTCTTTTTGGTTAGAAATGTTTAAGTTTTTGAAACTGGATGATACTGCCGCCCTGGTTTCCTCCGGGCAGGGTGCGCAAGTAGGTGATAGGATAAATAAATTATGTTTGCCACAGGAAAACCAGCTGTCCTAGTTTCCTACTTAGGCAGGGCAACTGGTGTCACCACCAGCAGATGTATACTCTGTTTTTTGATAATATAGAAGGTCCCACCGGTTTATTTAAAAAAAAAAAAACAAGGATTATCATAGTCCCGAGCCAAAACCTTGACCACAAATGCGTCCCCCTGAATCCAACCTCGCTCTGATACCAAATGTATATTTTAAACTTGTACAATATTTACTATTGTTGGCCCTTGACCAAGTTTTGAAGATTCTTGGTCATGTTTGACCTAATTTTGGGACTTTGACAGGATGTTGAAGGTGGAGCGCAAGATGAAGCGGATATCGTGGGATCACAGCCCCTTTTAGGGCCCTTTTTTGGATTTGGAATTATGTAACGAGCATGAGAATGTCATCCCATGGGTTAACCCATACTTAGTAATATTTTGTATGTATAAATAGATGTTGAGGCGATATAGTGAGCACAAATGGCTGAGTGCTAGAGTTGGATCTGTGTGATCAAGAGTTGTCAGTGCTTTGGTGCATACTATGTGAGAGTTTCATAGCTAAGTGCAATTCATTGTAAGACAATGTAGAAGGCTGTGTGCTTATATCTACTCAGGGAAGGAGGATCTAGCAAGCTATACAAATCTCCTGTCCTCTGCGGAGTAGGGTTTTTGAGGCTCTAGGCATGTAACCTATTGAAGAAGCTAATAAAGAAGACAAAGAGTTGGTGGACATAGCCCCAAGGTGGGGGTGAACCACGTACATGTTGTGTTGCTCTTATTTGTGCAATGTGTTGATGTGCTTATTGTTGGGCTCTAAAGATGTCTTAAAATATAACCTATATGCATCATCCAAAGGTAGGCGTTGGCACAAGCGTTTTACTTGTCACCTACTTACCTTTCATTTTCAATACCCGTCCTCCAGAGATGCGACCCCTACAAAGGGACAACAATCGTAACAAAAGGGACAAAAATCGTAACAAAATGAACAACAATCGTTCTGTTCAAATGAACAACAATCATAACAAAAGAAACAACAATTGTTCCATTCAAATGAACAGCAAAAGGAACAACAATCGTGACAAGGGAATGGCAGTCATTATATTGGGCCAAAATAATGTTGTATTAATTGAGTTGTAGTACTTTCCCAACTATATAATTTGTCAACTCGGGGTTCGTAAACTAACGAAGAACACACAAAGTATATGAAATATTGAAGCGGGACTAATCTAATCTAATGTTTAAGCTACAACTAAAATTGAATCATTAATCTAACACACAACTGAAATAGAATCATTAATCTAACACACGATTGGAATTAAATCATTAATATAACACACGACTAGAATTGAAATTAATCTAGTTGCGTAAATGAAATTATTCTAAGAATGGGAAATTGCGTGAATGGAATTAATCTAGAAATGGAGAACTACATGAAGGAAAAGCAGATACAACAAGTGAAGAGTTAAATGGCACAACAACATATGAGAGCTCTCACTAATAAATAAATATTACATTCAATAATCAAATCAATATTCATAAAAGAATAATGAAATCATGAAAACCAAAACCATGAATCAAAGCTAAGAATTCCTTTCTCTTTCGAATCCTGATGACTATCATTAATGACTACTCTAATTTTCTACTTACAATTGAAATCTCATGAAGAGAGAGCACTCTCTTTTATACATTAGATCCTTGAAGATAAGATAACCATCTCATTATTATAGATCCACTTTTCTCTCAACCTATTTCCCATTATTACAAAATATAATCCCTTCAAATCC
>ML832055.1:0-12379 GCA_009831015.1 Picea engelmannii | reverse complement strand
ACCTAAGGCCATTAGGTATGTTCTCATTCTAACCTTCCAGAAGGTGAAGTTTGTTCCATTGAACAGTGGGGCCTTATTGGTTGAATTTCATTCATGGCTTGACATGTTTAAGCTCTAGGATATACCCTTAGATAAAACTGGTCAGCTCTAATACCAATTGTTGGACAACTGAGAGGGGGGGGGGGTGAATCAATTGTTACCATGCTTAAACAATTATGCTTATTTTAAACTCTTTATAGAGTACTCAAGGACAATCACAATAATGCAAGGAATTAAGCAATAGAACATTCAACATCATTCACACATATGAGATACACAAAGACGGATATTTTCTGAGGAAACCCATAAAGGGTAAAAACCTCTTCTTCTTTATATGATAAGTAATCTTTACATTCTATACATTATCATACTTATGAGCACCAACTCATAATGAGGCTACAACCTCTATTTTGCAAGCTACTACCTGTTGAGAGAACCAACTCTCTGGATTCTCTAGCACCCACTATAAGGAAGCACTGATTCCCTGGTTTCTCTAGCACCCACTAGAAGGAAGCACCAGCTCCCTGGTTTCTCTAGCACCCACTAGAAGGAAGCACCAACTCCCTGGTTTCTCTAACACTCACTAGAAGGAAGCACCAACTCCCTGGTTTCTCTAGCACTCATTAGAAGGAAGAACCAACTTCCTAAGAGTTCCAACACCAATTGGATGGAAGCAACAAATTCCTAAGAGTTCCACCACCAACTGGATGGAAGCACCAACTTTTAGTTACACATGCACCGACCTGTATATCACAGAACGAATGTTCTCCCTTGCACCACCCTGGCACACTGGTTTCTCTGGCTGCAACCAAATGGAAGCTACAACTCCCTATGTTCAAGCACCCACTTGAACCTCTAAGGACAACAGTCCTCCCTAGCACCTCCCTACCACCCTGAAATATCAATCTTTTCTACTGAAACTTATTACAGTGATATAATGTTCATCAATGGCTTACCAGTCTCATCATTGTTCTGCTACACTACCTTGCTCTGTCTACCTCACTGTCTTCCTACACACATGCCTTGCGCTTTCTGCTCTTGTGCCTTTTATTCTCTGTGCACCATGTCCATTCAATGCACCATTCCTCTTCTATGTATTTCAGCTACTGCACACTGCCTCCTTCTACACACCTGAATCACTCTCAACAACAACTCTCATCTCTTCTTTGTTCTGCATTCTTATAGTCTCTGTGCACCTTGTGCATACTATATGCGCAATGCTTCTGCATGCTCTACACCCCACCATTGTTCTCCACATCGGGATATTCACTTCCACTCCACATTGCCATCGCTTCACTCCCTTGAGCATCAACACGCTCTCTCTGTTCTGCATGTTCTCCTCGTGTCAAGTCCTCTTCCTAATCATGATGGAAATTCCTTATCTTTTCTGGTGGTTATACCCATGCGTTCATCATCACTAGGTGTTATTCTAAGATTCCTTAGCTTGTATAGTAGTCGAGACTCTTCGTCTTCTCTATGATAGTCAAGCTCATCCTCTCTATTGCAGTTACAAGATTCAACGCTCTTCCATCTGTTAACCACCTCTATGAACATTCTTCATTCCACTGGCAGATTCCTTGAGACTCTTCAACTCCTCTGACAATCACACTGAGGCCTCTTTGATTTTTCTGTGTAGAAACAATCAGTGGTTTCTAGCAGTTACACTATGAACCTCTTAAGCCTTATTCCTTTGGCACCTTTCACCTTTCCTTTCACATGTGGCCTCAGGCAGTGACCACACACTTGTTTAGAAGGTACTTTCGCTATTTACATTTCAACAATTCCTGTTGTGAGGCATCTCGACTCTCCAAGTTGTGATCTACGAAATGGAGATTAGCTTCGTGATAGCTCCTTCCTTGAGCCTTTGTCGATGTGATCATAGGTTATGAACAGGGGCCAATTCTGAACATGCATTTCACATTTCGGCATTTCGGCATTTCTACATTCCTGTGGTGAAGAGTCTCGACTCTTCATGTTACAGTCACTAAAAAGGAGCTTAGATTGGTGTTATCTCCTCCCTCTCACATGACCACTGATGGTGACCAAAGCCTACACCAAAAGGTATTTCGGCGTTTCTCATTTCTACATTTTGGCATTTTTGTGGTGAAGTGTTTCGACACTCCAAGTCACAAACCCCAAAAGTTTCGGTGTTTCTCATTTCGTTGTTTCGACATTTTTGTGTATAAGTGTTTCAACACTCCAAGTCACGAACCCCAAAATTTTTGGTGTTTCACATTTTGCAATTTCGAGACTCCTGTGATGAAGAGTCTTGACTCTTCATGTTGCGATCGCCGAAACTCCAAAATCAAGTCAGATCAACGGTCCACAATATTGATGGTTCGATGGTCCAAATCTTTTTGTGATTTCGCATATCACGAGTTCTTGTCATGAGTTGCTTCCTTGACTCCTCCAACTCCCGATATCCGAAACTCCGAAATGGAGTCATATCAACAGTCCAAAATATCCCTTTGATCAACAACTCAGATTAAGTCATGGTTTCGCATTTCACGATTTCGTCATTCTTGTCATGAGTGTTCTTGACACCTCCAACTCTCGGTATCTGAAACTCTGAAATGGAATCAGATCAATGGTCCATGATATCCCTTTGATGAACGACTCAGATTAATTCATGGTTTCGCATTTCGTGATTTCGACATTCTTGTTGTGAGTGTCCTAGACACCTCCAACTTCTGGTATCCGAAACTATGAAATGGAGATTAAGTCATGGTTTCACATTTCACGATTTTCTGCCATGAGTTGCTTCCTTGACTCTTGGATTTTACGCTTCTGAATGGGATCCAACGATCACTTGTTGAACTTGCCATTGCCATGCCATTATCCCTATGCTTTTGTTTGTGATCTTTGCCATCAATGACAAAGACGCATACTGTACACTATCTATTTTGATCTTATCGAGCTTTCTCTGTTGCGTCTTCCTAAAATACTTCTGGTGCCCGCCTGGCACATTCTTCCTATACTTAAGCCATCGTCGTTGTTGTACTTGCCATCAATGTCAAGAATATGTTACCTGTAAAACATGTCAACATAATCCACTTCTAGGATGAAGTTGATCTCGTCCATACCCCAAAATCACCCTAAAATTCCACCTTGGGATCACTAAAAAGATGGGAGGCCCCTCCAAAGGCCTCCCCATTCACATGTGAAACTAGTTGTGAAATATATATCCATCCTCCTATAAATAGAGGATCATTGTGATGCAGACCTCCGCTTCTCTTCCTCGGGGCCGCTTGACCTCCCGGTCAAGGATCGATAAATATTCATGATGGATTATCTCCTCGAGAACTTACTGGTCTCAATCTCAATCAACCATAGGCCTTGTTATCACCCTTACGGTTTTCACGATCACGATCTGATCGTTACCAATTTTCCCGTTGATCGATGGTTGACAGTAATTGTTGGCTACCAACGTGCTCACTCTTTATCGGAGATCTCTGTCCCTACAATATGAAAAGTGATCATACAAACTCCTTTAAATCATGGTCATTGATCCCCTATCTTGATGAGATCAATGAATCTAGTGAATATCGGGTTGTGAACTAACATGTTCACTAATTTTTCCTCCACTCCCTGTAATGATTCCCCACCGTCGATTGTTTTTATTAGATCGATAGTTATTCGTAGTCCTTCCTTCTTAGCACCATGTTCCAAATATCACACTAACAGGCGCTAGATCCTTCCTTGCATGTGACCTCGGGATATGACCTGGGCCTAAACATTCCTAAGTGCTTCTAGCTTCAGGCTTCGATGCTTCTCTCCTCATGCTACGACCACTTCTTCTAGAATCACAATCCTTCAAAACCACGGAACAAGATCCATGGTCCTCATTCCTCTCTAATATCAACGAATTAGTTTCCTTCTTAGGAATTTGGGCTTTGGACGAATCCACGTGCACACTCCACAAACCCTCTGGAGTGGCTATCCAATGGAGTGAACCTTCGTCCTGCACGCGTCCCCACATAGCTCAATGGTCTACACTTATTCCTCAGATCAATGATACTCAACTTATTCGGGCTCCGACGGTCCGGGAAATTTCTGAATCCACCTCTCCATAAAACCTCCGGAGTAACAAACCTCTGAAGTCCATGATCTCCTGACACGCGTCCTCCACTATCAACGACCTTGATTTATTTTAGCTTCAGCTGATTCTCCCTTGCATTCTCTCCATAGTTCACAACCTTCAGAGTGTTCGATATGATGACATGCATCCTCCCTTATCCTACGGTCATGATGAACTCCAACACTTCGTTCTTTGGGAGTTCTTAACTCTGACGACCCCACTTTCCTCTGAAGTGGCTATCTTCCAAAATGGGAGATTTGCTAACACCTATCCTCTACTGACGGATAAATCTTATGAACTCTGATGCTCCAACATTCAGGAATTGTGGCTCCACCAAATCAACTTTCTCTCAGAGTAAATTTCCTCTAGACTGGCATATCTTCTTTCACGCGTCCTCCATCATGGACAACTGAGATATTCTTCAGGACTCTAGCCTTCAGGAATCCTTTACAATTTCACTCTCCAATTCCTCTGGAGTGCTTCTTCTCTGAAGTGCAGGATCTGATGACACCTGTCCCATTTTTATTGGACAACTTAGATATTCTCCGACTCCTGGCTCTTGGGGAGTTCTTCAACTTCGTTCAAATGCTTTCTTTTGGAGTGCTATACCTCCAAAACTTTGGATCTATTGACACATACACTCCTCTTTTCGATGGTCAAGATCAACTCTGCTCTTTGGGATTTTGGGAGTTATACAAACTCCACACCACACACCTCCCAGAGTGCTACTACTCCAGACTCCACAATCTTTTGACATGCATTCTTCACAACAAATGGCTCAAATCTCCTCCGTCTCCCTTCTCTTTGGGAGTTCTTCCACCTTCTGCACCCCCTTTCTTCTAGAGTGCTTCCTTTCAGACTCCACAATCGAACACCACATGCCTCTTGGAGGTCGAAAACTAGGATCTACTCCACTCTTAGAAGCTTCGACAGTTTCACAGTCTACTCCACGTAGATCTTGAGGAGCTCTATCTCATGAACTTTCCCATCTAACGCCGCCTGTCTCTCTAAATGATGGATGGTTGTGGCTGGCTTTGGGACTTCAAGACTTCACTCGCCCACACTCTTCTGCATTCCAATATTTCCAAATGTGTGAAGTCCGAAGGACTTCCACAGTTATACTCCACACAATTCTCCCAGATTTGATGACTATCAGATCTCATGCTCAGATATGACGACTCAATTCTAACAACTGTTGTCTCTCTTCTTCCTGAGATTTCAATTTATTTTGACTTGGAAGTGTTTGTAAGTGTTCAAAGTCTTCGACCTTTTCTCCTCCTACGAGACTGACTTCTTGGGTCTCGTCCGTGTTTATGCTAATGCTATCTCTTCTGAGATTTTGGATTTACTTAGTCTCTTAAGGGTCTCGGCCCTTCTACTCCCTTCAAAGGTTTCTTGTGCCCTCCTGGCAACCTCTCTCTCAAAGCACACCTTGCTAAGTGTTTTCTACAGAATGTTCAAAATCTCTATGAATACCTTCCTCTGATACTCTTCCCTTTTAACTCAACAGAGAGTTCTCCTTGTGCACACTTGCACCTGCTCGATGCCCACCTAACAGAGCTCTACAAAGTATTCAACAACTCTGTGAGTTTCTTCCCTTTGAAACTCCTCTTGTCTCTCTCTAAACTCAAAAAAGAGTTATTTTGTGCACACCTGCACCCACTCAATGCCCACCTGGCAAAGCTCTACAAATTTCTTAGTGACTATGTCTCTCTATGCTTCCTCTCCACAATTTACCCTCCAAGGTATTCAACAACCTTGAGGTTTCCCTTGAGTTGTTATCGCTCTAGTGCGCCCTCATGGAATGTTATTTTCTAACTCCATGGAGTTCATATGCGCACTCCTTACGCTGGATACAAAACCTCCAATGTTCTGTTGTGCACTCGTTGCACAACCTAAAGAATCCAGAACGATATTACAAACTTAATAAAATATAGAGAAGTCTATCTTCCTACTATAGATGAAACCAAACATATATCTACAACATACATTCATGACACACATAAACAACCATGTGCAGGAAAACCTGTTGTTACACATTATTTTCGTCACCCTTATGACCGTTAATGATGTAAGCCTATTTGTTTCCTTCAGAGGGGTTAGTGGCCTAAATTCCTGAAGAAACAAGGGAGAAGAACTTTCCCTGAGAGAACAAGTTGTATTTTCCTTTGTAAAAACCCTATTTTGGAGGAGTTTCGTAGGTTTCTATATACATAAAGTGCAAAAATGCCAGATTTCCGCAGGTTTCTCTATAGCTAGGGTGTGGCGGCCTCCTATACATGGGAAAAATGAGCATCTTCTCGATTATTCTAGAAGGAGAATCTTTTATGGCAAGGTGGCCTCCGAATGGTTTGGATCTTACTCGCTTTTATGATTTAGTGGGATCATCCTAACCTCCTCACCTTATCCTCTTCAGCCTATAAAAGGAGAGGAGCTATCATGGAGAAAGTTAGTTGGATTTGGCTTGGAATTATTAGCTTGGTTAGAGTGGCTTTGAGCTTTGATTTTTTCAAGACAGATTTCAGATATATAGTCTCAAGATTCTTGGATTAGAAGTGTGTGGGAAGCAAGAACTATTGAAAGGAAACTTACAACATCAAGGCATCCGGTTGTAATCTCTCTTCCTATTATTTAATATAATACAGTGGCATGCTTCTTTCCCACATAATTATCTTTATTTTATTGCATAATTCCTTGATCATATGCATAGGTTGTCATTGAATATACTTCTACTGCATTCACTTTGGTTGGTTTGTGTCTCACTACAGGATCAGTATCACAAGAGCACCGGAGCGAAACAAGAACAACAAAGACATAAGGAAGTGACACTTAAAGGTATGTCTCTCATCTTTTGTTCGGTAGTAAATTCGATGATTAGAGCCTAGGGAAAGTGCCATGTTCTATCTTGTTTTGTTCTATATATAGGTGGATCTAGGGAGATTATTTTATGTCCGTATTCACCAATTTATCCTACAACAAAATTGGCGACTCTACTAGATACCCTTTCAAGTTGATTTTGGGCTAGATACCTTTCCTTTGCGCATGGATCAGATTGTCGATTATTTCCCCGGGCATCACTCTAGTAATTGGTAACCTTAGTGGATTTTCTCTTTAGGGTCTTTACACAAGGTGACTGTGGAGGAGCAAGTCTTCATGGTACCTGAAATTGACGTTGGCCAAACTCACTCGGGCTCCTTGGAGGGTATACCCACGATTATGTGTGGGAGCTTGCACCAAGGTGTAAGTCCATTAAGAAGGTCATCAACATAACTTTTCCACCCGTTCTATCTCATCCTCTTCTTATATTGTTCTCGTGATGTTGGATTTCATCACCAACTAGTGTGTTCATTGTGAGAAGGTTTTGTTTGCTTGCTTGCTTACTAGATTTTTAGCGTGTGCTGTTTGTTTTCCCTAGTGGAATCTAGGTTGGTTTTTTGTTTAATGACGTCAGTTCCTAAAATGACCAATGAAGGAACCCCTACTCCAGGGGAACCTTATGTTTTTCCTTCTTACTAAAACATTGGTCCTCCTCACATTTCTACTTTGAGCCTTCCAAGCATAATGATTGGATTGTCGGTGTGGTTGTTTTCCACTCAGGTAGTCCCAAATGCAGTTAGTGCTTCATTTGTAATAACTTCCCCCCAAGAACATCAACCTCATGTTGATCCTTCACCTTTTTCACCAGGAATATCTTCTTCACCTTCTTCACTTGCAAGGTCTTATTCAGTTTCATCTTCTTCGCCGAGTGAAAGATTTGAAGCTAGTAACCCGGTGGATTAGAAGAAGAAGAAAAGGAAGGGTAAGAAGAATAAAAATAAGCAAGGATCTACACCTCCAACCACTATCAAACATGTTGAAAAATGACCAGTTACTGTTAATCGTGTTGGGAGTTTTGATGATGCCAAGATCACCCGAACAACACGTAGGCCCAAGTACCCTTTCAGGCTTTGTAAGGGTATCCATATTATTAAGGATTGCCCTGGTCTATCCAAGGTTATAGAAGCATGGTATACATACCCTCGCCAACCCATGTCGTCAACCATTGAACAACATGTTGATGACCTCCCGTCAACTAGTCACGATACAGTTGGGAAAAATAAAAGTAGAGTCAATTTCCCGTGCATGTTATGCAAAGGGAGTCATCTAACTCACCTTTTCCCTCGTATGGAAAAAGCCTAGAAATTACTAGAAGATATAACTAGTTCCTAGCCTCAAATTCCAGCTGCTTATCGCAAGCTTACTCTCGACCCAACTGTAATTGATGGAATGATTAATCCTGTCCCTTTGTCAGTCAATCCGGTTGATCATGTCATAAATATGGTCACGTCCTTAGTTGAACCAGTTGAAAAAGTGGTTGATCTAATGTCATCCTCGATCGATCCCACTCTCCCGATGGAGAGTGCAACCCAAGTGGTCGATCTAATCCCATCCTCGATCGATCCCACTCTCTCGTTGGAGAATGAAACCCAAGTGGTTGATTCGATCCCATCTTCGGTCAATCCCACTCTCCCATTAGAGAGTGAAACCCAAGTGGTCGATCCATTTCCACCCGTCGACCCCATCCTCCCCTTGGAGAATGAAACCCAAGTGGTTGATTTGATGTCATTATCAGTCGATCCTACTCTCTCGCTCGAGAGTAATCCCGATACTACCCACATTTTTCTCATTGATACAAACTCTACCATGCCCGGGGGTATTCCTCCTTCTCCCATGGAACCTCCTCCAAGGAGTGAGGCAATCTGTTTTGATTGGGGTGTGCTAATTGGACCTTGTATTCCCTCTCACATTCCTCTCCAAATTACAGTACAGGTTTCTGGTCAAGACATTCCTTAGACATTGATAGATGAAGGTGCGTCCGTTAGTATTTTGTCCTCTTTTGCTTGGCAAGCTTTGGGTTTTCCTCAACCTGTGCCAGTTACGTAAAATATATTATCTTTTAACAGAAGAAGTAGTCAACCTTTAGGGACCCTTCCTCAGTTTCCTATAACTTTGGGAGGGAAAAATTTCTTTATTGATGTCATGGTAGTCCAAGAACCCTTGGATTTTTCTTTACTCCTTGGGCGAGATTATGTCTATGCCATGAAAGCTATTGTGCCCACTCTTTTTCGTGTGATATCTTTCCCACACGATGGAAGAATTGTGACTATTGATCAACTTTCATTCATCGGTCCTGATTGGATTACCTCCCTTAGTGGTTCTTATATGTAGATGATATCGCTCCTACCATAGGTAAACTATGTGGCGTTGTCTCACATGCCTTCCACTGTCGATGAAAATGACTTGGATTTGGTAGTTGACATGGTGACCTCTTCGGTAGGGATATTGGAGCCTGACCTCCTTACCCCTCTTGCGACCCTCAACACGGGTTCCTTCCAGAGTGTGTTTCTTCCATCAAATGAAGATCTCTTGGAAGCCATGACTGAGTTTTGTCCCTTGACATGGTGTCCTTCCAGAGCATTGTCCTCTTGGAAGTCGTGATCAAGAAGAGCCTCGGGCATGGTTTTCTTATTTCAAGCTCATTAAAAATGAAACCAGCTTTGAGCATGGTTTTATGATTTCAAGCTCATTAAAAAATGAAACCAGCTTTGAGCATGGTTTTCTGATTTCAAGCTCGTTAAAAAATGAAGCCAATTATGAAGATAGTATTTGCGTCTCTGTGGAAACCTCATTAAAAAATGAAACAAAGGTATAGGGATTGAACCTGTCTTCTAAAGCATAGTTCCTATCCTATGTCAAGAACATTAAAACATGAAACGACTTCCCCCTCTCTGTTGAGTCAAGTCCTTCGTCTAGTATTTGAAGCTTCATTTCCTCTACCTCTGTAGTTGGATGAAATGAATCTTGGGGGTTAATGCTTCCAGCCTCTGGAATTCATGCTGAAGTTGAGCCATTAGCTTCTTAAGCTGGGGGCTAAGTACCAACCATGCGTTGGGAAGTCGCAAGCATAGTTTTCTATGGTTCAAGCTTGTGTAAAAATGAAACCACGTACCCCATGAATAGTTTCCTCTGGTTCAAGCTTGTGTAAAAATGAAACCAGGTCCAAGCATAGTTTTGTTTTGTTTTAAATCTTGCGTAAAAATGAAAACCCCAAGATTAATCTTTTTTCTTTCTCATGCTCATAAATACATGAGAATAAGTATCGAGATTAGTCTTTGTTCTTTCTCGTTCTCATAAATCAATGAGAATGTAACCGAGTATACTTTTATCACTTTTTCAGACTCATAAAGGTTATACGAAAAATGAACCCATTGGAGTTCCCTTTAAGCTCTTTTTAGACTCTCTAAACATGAAAAGTTGTCGAGTGACCTTGTTCTTTTCACGCTTTTTAAAGTATTTGAAGAAAATGTCTGTTGAGCGATAATTTATCTATTTTTAGGTTTCATTCAACTACTTTACAAAAAAGGAACTGAGAGAGTTCTCTTTAAGTGTTTTTCAGACTCTATAAACATGAAAAACCCCTGAGTTTTCTTTCTTTGGACTCGTTAAACAAACATCGAAAGGCCCATATGGGACCAAACCAGTCTTTCCTAGGGTTCGTTAAACATACTCCAAGGGACTCATCTAAAGGATGAGATTACATTACAAGCATATGTTATCCTCCTCAAGCTTGCGTAAAAATAAAGAGGTACTCGCCAATAATGGTGGGGGGGGGAGGAATTTGGAAAGAAATGTGTCTAAACCTGTATTCTATGGAAGATTCACCTATGAACATGACACCCTTTCACTCGCCTTGTGTCTAGGTTGGAAAATCCACTTGTCTCTTGATCATACTCCTTTATAAGATTACAAATTGGTCTGTGATCCATGTTGTTGAGTCAGTGTTTCCAAGACAGTTGTCGTGTCATCAATATGTTCAAAGATATGGTCAACCCAGAAATATTTCTATTGCGTCGACCATTTCTATAGTCCTTAAGCCTTCTATTGCATCGGCCATCCCTGAGTCAGTCCTGAATCACTTGTTACTCTGATCTACATCAAATCTTTTTACCTGTTTTGTGTCATTGATGGAGGATACATTAAGGCCTTCCTATGACGAGTCTTTTCCTTTCGACTTCAAATCATTATCCAAGAATTAGACTTAGAAACTAATTGGTACCTTGGAACTTGCATGCCTCAATGGAAGGTTTCCTTGATTTCGATAGTGGGTTTTCATTATTGACCCCTGATCAGAAGATTCCATCAGGTGTTCAACCTCAGCTCATTGATTCACATTTGTTGGATTGTACTAGAGTACCTTGGGAGTCATTGACATTAATGGTGACTTCCCTCGCACTTATTAACAGTATACACTAATGACCTGTAATCAACTGGTTTCTACCATGTTTGACTTCAACACGTGTATTCACATGGTTAGATTCGTACTATAGAGTGGTGGAGATGAAGACCCTAAATCTTTTCTCATAGATTCAGGTTGCGTTGGAGTATATTCAGTTTGTATTGTTGCATAGATTTACATTGTATGTCTCATGGCTATGTTCAAATTTGTGTCTTTAACACATGGATCCACAGTGTATTTTTGGTGGCTATGTTCAGATTTGAGTCATAATGGCATGGATCCACAGTCTATGTTTGGTGGCCATGACCTATCTTACTTGACATGGATTTTTGCATGTCGACATTTATTCTTTGATTTCTTTGTATTATGAGTATGGGAATGACTACCTTAGTGATGATATATTATGGTACTGTATTTGCTTGTTCGTTGGCAGGTTTCCGATCGACGTGTTCCTTGTTCCCTGCACACACTCGACAAAGTATTTTAGCTATCACTCTGTTCTAACTTCATACTTTGGGGGGATCTTTGTTACACATTATTTTTGTCACCCTTATGACTGTTAATGATGTAAACCTATATGTTGCCTTCAGAGGGGTCAGTGGCATGAATTCCCGAAGAAAGAAGGGAGAAGAACTTTCCCTGAGAGAAGACGTTGTATTTTCCTTTGTAAAAACCCTATTTTGTAGGATTTCCAAAGGTTTCTATATACACAATGTGCGAAAATGCTTGATTTCTGCAGGTTTCTCTATAGCTAGGGTGCGGAATTTCCGCAGGTTGCTCTATAGCTAGGGTGTGACGGCCTCTTGTACGTGGTAAAAATGAGCATCTTCTCGATGCTTCTAGAAGGAGAAGCTTCTATGGCAAGGTGGCATCCAAATGGTTTGGATCGTAATCGATTTCATGATTTAGTGGGATCATTCTAAACTTGTCACCTTATCCTCTCCATCTTATAAAAGGAGAGGAGATCTCATGGAGAAAGTTAGTTG
>ML832054.1:39800-53445 GCA_009831015.1 Picea engelmannii | reverse complement strand
CTTGGTGGGAAGGTTATTGGGAGAGGTACACTGCAAATGAATCTATGCCATATGAAAAAGAACCCACTTGGGAGGCCTTTGTAGATGCCCTATGTTAGCACTCATTAATTTCTTTTGGATGCATCAAAGAAATGCCAAGGTAACCTACAAACCAACTTTAGGTTTGATTATGACCCTTCCAACTAGAAAGGGATCTCTCAAACATGTAGAGACTGAAAATACTCAAAAATATTTGGAAATGGACACACAGAGGTCAGATTCTGCAATAGGATGGGTTTGTTTAGTTTTTTAAAAGGGTTTGTAGGACAAACAAGAGGAAGAAAACATTGGGAAATGGGGTCAAATCCTAAAATATACTATGAATATTAATAGAGCTAATGTATTCCTGAGGGAATGGAGGCAAAGTAAGCATATCCTTCAGCAATAAATAGTATTCAGATGATGGAAATAAATAAAAGATAAAATCCCATTACGAATGAGAGCATCAAACAAAAATGAATTCTCAATTGTAACTTTAGCATAAATAACATAAGGTTGACTACAATGAACAAAGCACTTAACAAAGAGTAAATTTTGGATCTATAATATATCAAGGATGAATTCCAATAATGTACTCTTAGCTATGCTTATAAAAAATAACAAAAGTGAAATGAATGTGAACTAGAGGAGAACACACTAAATAATACACCGTGATGAATCTCGGTTGTCAAAAGCATTGCACTATTGTATTAATTCATAAGGACATTGTGAGAAATTTACACACAGTCCCTTCGCCTTCCTGGTTGAAAGTTCCCCCCCCTTCTCTACTCTTTTACATTGAAATATATAGCACTAAATTCCCCTTCCATCTCACAACTTCGAACTCCAACCCCTTTCCCAAAATAGAAACTGTTACAAATAGAAAATGACACATTTTAATTGATCTCCTTCTTTTCAGGAGAAACAATAGGCTTCCAAACGACACCTTTATCTCTCAAACCGTAATAGATATGTAAAATATGAGAGAAATTTTTGTATATAAGCTCTTTTTGAAGAAAAATCTCTCTCAGTTTCTTGAAATTTATGTCCAACTAGTCGGAATGTGTGTCACAAAAACATGTCTCGAACAGGAAATTATAACTGAAAAATATGGCTCCAATATTCCTTTGAATCTCCGAATCCATGACACCTGTATGAAAAATGAACAAGGTTAATGTTCTTGGGTCCGTGATTAACAATAACCTCCTTTGAATTTTGAAAATTCATTTTGATTCATCCGAAAATCGTCCTGTAATTCTCAAGTACTGCTCCGGAAACTGACTACCACATCCTCTTTGAAATGTCACTTGTGCTTTTTTCAAATCTAATTTTATTTATCCATATTCTCCTTAAATATTTGGGAATAATATATTATCATGTAAAATCAAATTTCCATATTTTAATTCATGATCGTGGTTTTAAAAAACCATTGATTGTTTGCTTCCCGTGGTTTTGAAAAGCATGTCTTGTTTTCCCCAATTTACCATTTCACTGTGAAAACTATTTACTGGTTTGTTTCGCGTGGTTTTAAAAACCATGTCTTGGAAACCATCTTGGTAAAATATGAAAATATACCTTGATCTTCCCCTTTTACTTCTATAAAAACCTTGGATAAACAATTGTCCAAATCTTTCGTTCACATACATTTTCTTCTTTATGATTCTTTTCCATAGCAATACACATTAATTTCTCTACTCTGTAAAATTTAAATTTTACCTCTGTAAAACTTTTTCACCGTGAGGAAGAAATTTTTTATGGCATTGGAAACTCCATGATTTGTTTTGAAATGCATCAAACCATACCTTAATGAAACCAAACCAATATATCAAATGGCATGCAATAGTGTTGCGGGACTTAGGAGGAGTGTTTTTAACCCACACCACTCTTACCCCCGAAATGCATCATGTAAGAACACGTGCTCCAACACCAAAACAATGGTTTGGATTTTGGGACCACTTCAAAAAATTTACCCCTGTTTACTTTCAACCCTAGAAATAGATATGCGCCCTCCATCCACCCTTTGACTTTTCAATATTAAAATTTGAGATTTGTGCCCATGACTTGACGTGAGGTCATGAATTAAATCTTGGATTAAATATTAATATAAATATTTCAATATAAAAATATTTGTATTAATAATAATAAACCTTTTTTTTTCATTTTCTAAGGACTTTGGGCATATGAGGCTCATCACATGACTTTATCGATAGGATAAGGGTTCTTAATCTTAATAAAAGGAATATTTTTAATTTTCAACGGGAATATGATAATAAGGGTGAAATTGAATGAAGTGATGGGACCAAGGAATTTAGATAAGCATTAAGGCTAGATATAGGTTTGGGATATTTGAAAATTTTGACTCATGGAGGACATGACTATTTTGGATGATTAGTTGAGTGAAGGATTTAGGTGATGGGAGCTTGACGGAGCTGGTGAAAACATGTTAAAATCTGAGTGGAAAGATAGCACAAGGACAAGATGCTTTGGAAAAGTTAATACAAATTAGCATGTGATAACACCCTCAAGCAGGAATTCTACCCTGTCAAAAACTATGATGACCATTACATAATATGGACGACTCTACATTAGAAAAGAGACCAGACAGTGTCAAAGTACACTAAGATATTTCATACCTTGTGCTCAAATATGGGTATCAAATACTTTGAGCGGCACCTGGTTTTGAAGTATCTCAGTGGTCTGCACAAGTAGATTCAAACACAGATGTAATTCTGGGACATCTCCTCATTAGGAGTTTCTTATCGATTTGCAATAAAAATTGAGAATAAATTCAAGAAATGGAGTAAGCAGGAATTCAGGTTTGCAAATACGCCACAACAAAAGCCTGAAAAAGGAAACCTTAAATCACATAATGAAGGACAAATCAAGGAGATTCAATCTCAAGAAAATCCGTTCAAGTAATCGACTAAGAAGGTTGATGGGAAGTCTAAGAAAGACTTCGGAAAGTGGTGTGAGTTTCACAAAATCCCTTGGAACAACACTGATGAATGTCTCTTGAAACATTCATTGGTGGTAGAGATCAAAGAAAAAGAATCAAAACTTGACTCAAACTCTGATTTAGAGCACAATAAAGGGAAACATATCATCGATGTAAAACCCACTGCTACCATTGCGACCACAACAACACAACCGAAAGAACCAGAGGATCCTGAGAAGGGGGAGTTACTCTTCCACTCACAGATGTGGGTAAAGGGGACCCCACTACATTTCATTGTTGATAGTGGGAGTCAGAATAACCTGATCTCAGCCGGGGTTTTCAATAGATTTAAGCTTCCAATGATGCCACACCCCCAACCATACACCATTGGATGGTTGAGCCCCAGACAAGATATATGTGTCAGCCAACAATGTCACTTGTTCTATGGCATCAAGCCCTTCAAGGATTAGGTAATGTCTGATGTTTCCCCACTTGAATTTTGTGATGTTGTTTTAGGACAACCATATATGTGGAAACATCACATTATATATGATTCTTGGCCTTGCAGTGTCATTATTACTTTGGTAGGTCATCTCTATAGGGAAGTAGAGGTAGATCCAACTACTACCACTTCATTGATATCATAAAAATAGTGTCGCAAAGTAATATCTCAAACCACAAAGATTTCCCTCTTCACAATCCAGTCAAAATGTGAATAGAAGGTCATTGCAACCACTACAAGCTTGCCCCAATACCTTTTTGTCCAGTAGAAGCAGGTCGCCAAGATTGTATAGGAGCACGAAGATATTTTTGCTTCACCTATAGGGGTGCCTCTACACTACCATGTCTTGGATTCCCTTGATTTGGTGCTTGGTTCTCCTTTACCCAATGGTCCAATCTATAAACACTCCCTTCTAGAGAATAAGAGTTTTCCATATGTTCAACATAGCTCTATTGGCCACAACCGTTTTCATGTGTGCTTGGGGTTCCAACCATTAACCCCCATTGATATAGCTCTTCTTATTGCATCTTCATTGACATAACACTCCCACACTCAAACCAAGGCATATCATGAAGCCATATTTGTTGAACGATCCAACACCTCCACCAATAGGTTCATGACATCCTTCCATGAGCCAAGTACAAGAAGGATATTTACTTCAACAAGGCAAGTATCTCACCAAAGTTCAAATTCAGCAAATGCTTCCCCATCTCTCAAGGGAACTTGGTGAGATAGGGACCATTGCTTCCTAAGGGGGGAGGAATGATCCAAGTGCATCTCGACAACCATCCACCTTTTTCACTGAATCAACATTTTTGATCCTATGGTTTTGATAAAGCATGATATTCACCCTTTTTACGGGAAATCTAATGTAATTTCATATCCATTTTTCAATTAGAAACATCATGTAATGATTTTCTAGTGGTCTTATGTACATGCCTACAACATAGTGGTAATGCGCCAGATCCCATTAGATCTCCATAGTTAAGTGAGCTCAAGCCAAAGTAGTATTTGGATGGGTGACCAACCGAGAAGTCCTAGTATTTTACATGCCTATGGAATTTTGTATACTTAGACCAATTTATCCCACATGCATCATGGGAATTATTCTCCTCTCACTCTCTCATATATAATTAAGGTGAAGGAGGTAGTTTAAGCATGCAATGGAGGGCGATGTAATGCTTCTTGTGAATGAGTAAAGATAGCATCTCTTTCTCTTCAAAGATAATCTACCTCCATTCTAGGCAGTTTGTGCTCTACAATGTTTTGGTATTTTATTCATTAATAGAAGTTGGGTTTCATTGTATTTATGTTTTCTCTATTATATTTTTTGTTTGTATCTCATTTCATTCTCAACAAAATAGGGATCAAATTTGTAATTCCTTTAGCTCAAGCATTCATATCCTATAGGGAGTCTTGGACACTAGGGTAGCTCCAGGAATCAAGTTAATATAGAAATCAATGTCTCTCTTTGGTGGAGAACCTGGTATTTCTCTAAAAACATCTTCAAATTCCCTTAGGGATACATAAGATTCAATATTTGGCACCTTATATTTGTATGCCTCTTCCATATGAGCTTCATATATTCAAAATCCTTCCACGAAGCTTATTTTTAGTTGCAAGGCTAAAAATTCTCTGGTTTATACTACCCTTCGAATACCCTGAACTATTCTCAAGTTCCCTTCCTCATCAAGACAAGTGAATGCCTTAATGTAAGAATCTAGGGAAAAATGTTGTTTTTCCAACCAATCCATGGAAATTAGGTAGTCATATGAACCCAAAGGTATGATATTTAAATTTTCCTTTGTGCTGAGTCCATTCATGTCCATTGGAAAATCCTTGTGTAGCTCGTTGATCCTTCTCTTGGCTCTAGTAGCTAGTTGAATCGACCAATATTTCCCATGATTTCTTATTTGAAAATGAAATATATCAACAATATTAGGATCTATGTAACTATGGCTAGTTCCATAATCAATTAAAATGGCTCTGGATCGATTATCAATCTTACCTTCTACTTCAATAATATGAGATTGATATTATTCTTTCTTGTTGTCCAAGGCTGCATAAATACTTGGAATTCTTCTACCCAAGTCCTCAACTGTATCGACCTCTTGGATGTCGTGAACATTCCTTGTCATTTCTCCTTTGTGAGGCAATCTTTGTAAATGTAATCTTCCTCACATCCCCAACATTTTATGGGTTGTTGTATTGGCCTTTTTCCCAAATACTTTATCATCCTAGAATCATTTTGTATTGGTTGTCTGTTAAGGTCCTAACCCACACATAGGTAGATCAATGTATTCGGATGTAATAAAGGTCAATATTAATAAGGCCTTTCAATAAAATAGAATAAGGCGGATGTAAGAAGGCCTAATAGAAGCTTCCACTTCTAGAAGGATCTTCCTCTAGATGCTTCTCTTAATAGACATATTTAGTATAAATAAGGGTCAAGGGTATGAAAACCCTAGCTTGGATATTATTGTAATAGAGCACTACTCGACTGGAGGTTGCCCCCTCGAAGAGGCCTGTGAACATTGCTTTCTGAATCAAAGTGCTATTTCAGTTGTTGTTCTCATATTATTTATGTGTTATTGTGGAGATTATGCTAGTTATATTACTATTATTCTGCCATTTCTATCATTTTATTTATGTTCTACATATTTTTTATATCTGGTATCTTGCAAGTGGTATTATAGCACTTTCCTTGGTAGAAATTGTGGGAATTTTTTTTTTAGGGTAGAGACGTATTCTGGCATCTTTAAGCCACAGAGATCTGTCGTTATGTGCATAAACCCGCGGTTGAGGGATTCATACACGCAGGAAATACAAGTGGTTCTTAAGCGCACATCTGTTGGCCACCCTTGTAACCCCTGTTGGTACCCCTTCGAGTGGTAGCGCATCAGACAACACCTGTGTACGGATCGGCCTACATTTCCTAAAGCCCTCTTTAGATAAACCTATCGGTCGTTGCACTGCTATAGTGTCACTAAGAACAACACTCGGGAAGATACTCTCTAGTACTTAGGTAGTTGGGTAGTACAGCTAAGGGTACGGTCCATCCTCCTTAGTTAGTGCCCTGAGATATTGGGTCGAGTACTACTTTTGGACCCCGCACGTATATCAGAGAGCTATAGCACAGGGCAAACCCTTGTCTGTAGAACCCTTGAATACCTAACCCTTGGGGAACATTACATAAACAAATTAAACCAGCCAGATCTATTGCCGCGCAACTGTGTTCGGGTTGCCAAGTAAATACACATTTCTTTCTGGTTAAGAATTTGGGGATTTCATCACTACAGCACTCTTCAAACCGAAGTATAACCCCACAACTATTAAAAAAAAAAAGAGTCTGGAAATTTTCTCACCATTATTTGAGACCTTTTCCATTAGATTCATCTCTTCTCCCTTATCACATTCATCCATATCGTTTCAGTTGACCCATCCTCATGGCCCATACCCATAGCCAAGAACTGGAGTCTCGCTTCAACACCTTGCAATCTAGTTTCCTCGAGACCCAAAAAGAAGTGCAACAACTTAGTGCTACTATTGCCTCCCGAGATACATCCATCAATACCACCATAAATGCATCTGTGCAGTTCGCAATGGAGGAATTCAAACAAGAACTGACCACCCAGCTTGAATCTATCTTTACATCACTCTGCACCAAACTAAAGATCCCTACCGATGACCCTTTTCCTGACGCACATACAAAGACTGAAGGTGAAACTTCTTCCCATTCCCATACCTTTCAGCCCCATCACTTTCAACGGGACATACGCCTTTCATGGGTGGATGTAACCAAATTTGATGGCTCAGACCCCACTGGTTGGGTCACCCAAATGGAACATTATTTCTCTCTCTACAACATTACAAATGACTTGGCCAAACTCCAGTATGGTGTTCTCCATCTAGATTAGGAATGCTGGCAATGGTGGCAATGGAGAAAAAATTCCCGTCAAGGGTATATTTCTTGGACCCAATTTGTGACTGAGATTTATGAATGCTTTGACACTGACACCAACCATTTGGGCCATTTGACAAAATTGAAACAATCAGGAACAGTCGAAGACTTCATAGTTGCATTTGAATGCTTGGATTTTCGAACAGAGGGCATGATTGATGCTTTCTTTCGAGAGTGTTTTATCAGTGGCCTCAAGGAGGAGATTCGGGCCCATGTCCTCATGGCTCGACCTACAAGTTGGGTGGAGGCTACTAAAAAAGCTAAATAAGCACAACAAATTGTTTCCTCTCAAAACCGTAAGCCTTCCTTTATCCCTCTCCCTAAACTAGTAAACCCCACTACTCCCTCCGCCCCATTAAAGATCCAAAAATTGACCAGGGCTGAAATGGTTGAACATCAACTCAAAGGCCTCTGTTATAATTGTGATGACAAATATTTACCAGGCCACAAATGTAAGGAACCAAATATTTTTATGGCCATCTCTGAGGATATTCCGGAATAGGATGTTGAAACTCCCCTTGTGCCCGAGTCACCAAAAATCACTGACATAAACCCTCCCTCCGACCCTCCCAAAGTGGAACCGATCATTTCCCTCAATGGTCTCACCGGCTTCTCTGCCTCCCAAACCCTCAAGTTAATCAGTTACATCAAGCACTGAAAGGTCATCATTTTGGTTGATAGTGGCAGCACCCACAATTTTATTCATCGCCGCATTGCCCAAGAAACCCATTGCTACATCCATGTTGTCAACAATTTCCAAATCATGATTGCCAATGGTGGTTCTATGAAATGTGGTGAACGCTGTGAAAATGTGCATCTCCAAATCGATGACTACCACCTAAAATCCCATATGTTTTCTATTGACATGGGAAGTTGCGACATTGTGTTGGGTGCAGACTGGTTAATGACTTTGGGTCCCATTCTCATGGATTGTAAGAACTTAACCATGCAATTCGACCAAGAATAACACCAATATAAATTCCAAGGTAACATTGTTGGTTCACCTGAGGTCATCAGTTCCCATCGCATGGAAAGGCTGCTCAAAAAATGTCATTCTAGTGTCATTGCCCATCTCCATGCCATACAAGCCACAGAGACACCCCCAGTGCCCCAAGACCTCCAAGTCCTCCTTTCTAAAGATCAAATATTATTTTCCACTCCCCAAGGACTCCCTCCTTCCCGCAGTGTTCATGATCATTCCATTCCCCTTGTCCCAGGAAGCCTTCCCCCCAATATCTGTCCATATCGCCACCCCTTTGCACAAAAAAGTGAAATGGAGAAAATGGTCCAGGAACTCCTTACTGCAGGCATCATCCATCCTAGTACGAGCCCTTACTCATCTCCGATCGTCATGGTACTGAAGAAAGAAGGTTCTTGGAGAATGTGTCCTGACTTCCGTGCTCTCAACAAACTGACCATCAAAGACAAATTTCCCATTCCTGTCATTGATGACCTCTTGGATGAATTGAGTGGTGCCCAATTCTTTACCAAACTTGGTCTTCGCTAAGGCTATCACCAGATATGTATGAAAGAGGCCGACATTCCCAAGACAACCTTTTCCACTCATGAGGGCCACTATGAGTTTTTGGTCATGCCCTTTTGCTTGTGTAACGCCCCCTCCACCTTCCAGAGCATCATGAACCATGTCTTCCGCCCTTTTCTCTGTCATTTTGTCTTAGTTTTCTTTGATGATATCCTCATCTATAGAAAAACCTGGATAGACCATCTTACTCATGTGGATCAATTTCTCCGCCTACTCTCTCAACACCAACTTTTCCTGAAACAGTCTAAATGTGCTTTTGGTGCCTCAGAAGTAGAATACTCGGGTCATCTGGTGGGAAGGGATGGTGTCAGGGTGGACTCAAAAAATATTGAAGCTATGCAAGACTGGCCGCACCCAAAGACTCTCAAAAGCTTGCGTGGATTTTTGGGCCTAACGGGGTATTATCGCAAGTTTGTTAAGAACTACGGAAAGATTGCAGCACCTCTCACAGCTCTCCTCAAAAAGAACTCTTTCACTTGGGCTCCAGCAGCTACTCAAGCTTTTCAAACCTTGAAGAAGTCCATGTGCACCACTCTGGTTCTGGCCCTTCCTGATTTCACAAAGACCTTTGTGTTGGAATGTGATGCCTCAGGGAAATAAATCAGCGTTGTACTTATGCAAGAGGGTCAACCTTTGGCCTTCACTAGCAAGCAACTATCTGAAAGGAATCTAGGCAAACCCATTTATGAAAAGGAAATGTTGGCGATTCTGCATGTCGTTGAGATGTGGCATCCTTATCTCTTGGGGCAACGCTTCAAAATTAAGACCGACCATCAAAGCCTCAAGTACTTTCTGGAACAATGCATTTCCTCCCAGGAACAACATAAATGGGTGACTAAGCTCTTTGGATATGATTATGAGATCATTTACAAGAAGGGCAAAGAAAATGTAGTGGCGGATGCACTATCCAAGAAATATGAAGACAAAGGATCCCTTTTTCTCTTTCCTTCATTGTACCCGATTGGCTCCAAGCTATGCGCCAGGAATGGCTTCAAGATCCCAAAAGTTCACATCTGATCTAGCAATTGCAGACCAAGGCTCTGGCTCCCTCAGGGTACTCCTGGCTCTAGGATGAGATTCGATACAAAGGCCACTTGTATTTAAGTAAACAATCCAAGCTCAAATACACGGTACTTTCTGAGCTCCATGCTACACCCACAGTGGGGCACTCAGGGTTCACCAAAACATATGACAGGGTCAAACGTTCTTTTTTCTGGGATGGTATGAAACAGGACATCCATAAGTTTGTCAATGAATGTGAGGTGTGTCAATGCAAAAAGGGAGAAACAGTCAAATCTCTAGGAACACTCCAACCTCTCTCGATTCCCCCTGCTATTTGGAAGGATATCTCTGTGGACTTTATTACAGGCTTACCCAAATCGGGGAATAAATCAGTCATAATGGTGGTGGTGGATCGCCTTTCCAAGTATGCTCATTTTTGCGCTCTTCACCACCCATTTACTGCATCCACAGTGGCTCAAATTTTGATGGACCAAGTCTTCAAGCTTCATGGCATGCCGCACTCTATTGTTTCTGATCATGACCCAACTTTCACAAGCAATTTTTGGCAAGAACTGTTTAAGCTACAAGGCACACAATTGCATCTCAACTTAGCTTATCATCCCCAGACGGATTGTCAAACGAAAGTTGTCAACAAGTGTTTGGAAACATATCTGAGGTGTTTTGCCTCTGAAAAACAACACCAGTGGGCTCAATGGTTACCCCTAGCCGAATGGTGGTACAACACTACATACCATACAGCCACTCGCATGACTCCTTTTGAAGCGGTATATGGATAGAAGCCACCTTCAGTTCTCTCATACTTACTGAGTACCTCGAAGGTCCAGGTGGTTGACCAAAAACTTACAGTCTGAGAGGATATTCTTTGTACCCTTAAAGAGAACTTGTTCATGACACAGAATCGCATGAAATAGCAAGCAGATCAAGCTCGCTCTGAACGGCAATTTGCAGAAGGGGATCAGGTGTTTCTGCGACTCCAACCATATAAGCAAACTTCTCTCAAGGCCGAGCATTGTCAGAAGCTAGCGCCCAAATTTTATGGTCCTTACACAGTTCTCAAGCATGTGGGACAAGTTTCATATCAGTTATCTCTGCCCAGTCAGTCGAAGCTACATCCTGTTTTTCATGTTTCATGCTTGAAGAAGGTGATTGGAACCAAGTGCCGAATTCAAACCAACCTTCCAGAGTTAGCTGAAGAAGGATCCATTTGGCTACAGCCAAAAGCAGTTTTGGACTAGTGTGAGCATCGCCTGCATCAGAGAACCATCAAGGAAGTTCTAGTACAGTGGAAAGATATGACTCCAGCAGATGCCACTTGGGAACCAGCTACCATTCTGCAGTCGTTTCCACATCTCAAGCCTTGAGGACAAGGTTGTTTTTAAGGGGGTGGACATGTTAAGGTCCTAACCCACACATAGGTAGATCAATGTATTCAGATGTAATAAAGGTCAATATTAATAAGGCCTTTCAATAAAATAGAATAAGGCATATGTAAGAATACCTAATAGAAGCTTTCGCTTCTAGAAGGATCTTCCTCTAGATGCTTCTCTTAATAGACATATTTAGTATAAATAAGGGTTGAGGGTATGAAAACCCTAGCCTGGAGATTATTGTAATAGAGCGTTGCGCGATTGGAGGTTTCCCCCTCGAAGAGGCCTATGAACATTGCTTTCTGAATCAAAGTGTTATTTCAGTTGTTGTTCTCATATTATTTCTATGTTATTGTGGAGATTATGTTGGTTATATTACTGTTATTCTGCCATTTCTAGCATTTTATTTATGTTCTGCGTATTTGTTATATCTGGTATATTACATTGTCCTTGAGAACTATTTATAAAAAATGGTGTCTTATAACCTTTCTTTCTTTGCTCCATCTTGATTTTTTTTTTCATGCAAAACTTTTTGAAAAGATGCCCTTCCTTTATTATACTCATAAAGACACTTTTATTTCCTTATGGTCTCTTCCAAATGTCTTGGGCTCATCATAATGTATCTTGTCACTATAGAAAGAAAGTATCCCACTCAAAAACCTTTGGATTTTAACCTTCTCGTCCTTTTGAAGTCAACATACCTCAGTAATTCAAGGAACCTCCTCGCATACCCATCCATTGTCATCCTTGCAATTTTGAGTTCAAATTACTCTTTCATTTTCTTATCATAATATTCTTCTGAAAAGAATTTCTTTTGAAAATACATTTTGAATTGCCTCCATGTGATCCTCTTCTCATCAATGTACTTAAATTGCTTGAGTTAGTCCCACGACATTGATTATTTTCCATGAAGATGATAGATTGAAAATCTAGCTTCTACACGTGAGGAATAATGATTCTTTTCCATGAAGATGATAGATTGCAAATCTAGCTTCTACACATGAGGATTAATTTTGCAATTGGAAGTATTTCCTTATTCCTGAAAAACAGGCTTATGCATATTCATATTTCTTATACTCACCATCAAATGTAGGAGACTTTATCTTCCTCATCTCTCCTTACAATTCATCTACTTTAGACCTCCTTTTTATGATATCTAACAAGAGACAAATTGGGGATCCTTTTTTACTATGAAATTGTATGTGCCCTTGTAGTTGAGTTCCTTAGTGAATGGCTTTGATGTCTACTAGAAATTTTGTTTTCCTCACTCCTAAAATGAAATCTTTGCTCTTATGCCTTCCTTGAATCGAATGATTTATTTATATTCCTTTGTAAGATGTTCAAACTCTTTAACAGTTGATTGTTGTTGTGGTTCTACTTCTCCCATGATTTCATAATTCTTGCACTGTCTTCTTTGTAGCTAAAAACATATCTTTGTAGGATTTTCATTGTCTCTACCAAATCTATGTTTTATGATTTTCCTTCTCTATTCCCATTTGATTTAGTTTCTTCATTACCCAAACTAATATGCAACCTCATGAATTAATATAGATGGTTGTAGGCTCCTTGTGCATCCTCCATATCTCTAGTCCTCATACTATAAATGCTCTATTATTCCTATATCCTTATGTTTGCAAAATGTGTAGCTAAATAAATTTTGTTAGATTAAATAAATAATAGCAATTTTGGAAATTGCACATCATTCCTATCTCTTTAAGGCCACTAGATGCCTTCTTTTGATTTTTTGAGAAATTATTCTTCCGAAATATGGATCATGGGTGAATAAAATGATTTTTCCCTCTAATATCTTTCCATTGGCTACTCTCTTTCTCAATTCTGATCTTTGGATAGAAAGTTATGGCTTCCTGAAGCTAGCAATTTTACCTCTTTTTGTACTGTCTCAATGGTATAGTAATTCGTAGAAGCCAAATTTAGAAACCTATGAAAGAAATTTTGTCAGAAGCAGGAGGAAATTATTTATTTGCATATATAGTATCTCTAATGGAGACCACTCAACAATTTTCAGATTTGAAATATGATTCTATAGTCACCTTCTGCAACCATCTAGATTTAACTACTTTGTCCTTTTTCACCTTTCCTAGAATTAGAAATCTCTCTCTCAAATTTTGTCAGAAGCAAGAGGAAATTATTTATTTGCATATATAGTATCTCTAATGGAGACCACTCGACAACTTTCAGATTTGAAATATGATTCTCTAGTCACCTTCTACAACCATCTAGATTTAACTACTTTGTCCTTTTTCACCTTTCCTAGAATTAAATCTGTCTCTCTCTC